>JAHWFO010073920.1:0-23248 GCA_023313115.1 Rhysida immarginata
AGTTGTTGCCTTTGGTCTTCCACTTCCTTTTTGCCTTTTAACGGATTCTGTGGTCTTGTATTTCTTCCATAATTTGGAAACTTCACCGTGTGTGCATCCAAAGCACTTGGCTACATCTTGCTTGTCGCCACGTTGCAAGCTTTCGGTTATTCTTGTTTTCATATCACCAGACAGCTGATTTTTTGGAGCCATTATTAATGGGGGTTGATGTTAAAATGAACAATAAAATGTGTTGATTGCTGTCATGGAATAGCTCATTTAACAAAAAAGGGAGGTAGGTATAGATTCAGGAATATAAAATGAAATTTACAAGTGAAATGGCACATATTAGTTTCTTATTTCTCAAGTTTATGCGTATTAGTTTTTATTTTTCACAGAAGAGTTACTTCTATAATTTTTAATGAAAATCCAACCATTTGGTTATGAAAATCAAATATAGCTCTTTAACAATAAATTATTTTCCAGATGATTTTACGAGTAATTCTTTTTTAATTAATTTGTTTAGATGCATCGCAATGAGTTGGAATACATATTAGTTTTTTCTTTCCAGGGGTTATATAAAATATTGCACTTGTTATCACCACAGACGTATTAGCAAAATTAATGCTTTTATGTAACGAAATCACCCTAAGAGCGGTCCTTTGTAATCTGAGGCATGATATTTCTTCAATTCAAAGCATGATTTTCTTTCCTACCGGTATTCCTGTTTCAAACAAGTTCTCGCAGCGCCCTTGGTAAATTGCATGGTAATTTTAGCCAAAGAAATAAATCGACAAATTTCGATTAATTGGGTATTTAACTTATCAATATTTTGTCACATTCACAATCAAAATGCCCCGTTTTAGATT
This sequence comes from Rhysida immarginata, assembly GCA_023313115.1. NCBI lineage: Eukaryota > Metazoa > Arthropoda > Chilopoda > Scolopendromorpha > Scolopendridae > Rhysida > Rhysida immarginata. The sequence continues at coordinate 849 of JAHWFO010073920.1, forward strand.
TGCCAGCCCAGATAAATTTCCTGGTTGTCCGTCCCTAGAGCGGGCTCTGCCTCCATGCTTTGTCAGGAGCAAATAAAGTGCAACGCCTGGCCCACTTTCTCTTCCTTGCTCCAACGTCAACCACGGAGAACCACTGATGGACTGAATCATCATATGAAATGAAAAGTGGGTCTTCTACAATAATATTCATCTCTTTTACCAATGATTATCTTCAGAAGAACGTCCTAGAAAGGCCAGCCCAGTGGCCGAAAACGCTGCAGCGTACAAAGAATCCGTCGGGTTGCAGGTATGGATGTTTGTGTTTGTTCTCGGAATGTAAAAAGATAATAATCATGTTGAATACTCTCGATTGGGTGAGGAAATATTAGAAATGACGTAGTTATTGGCACGTCCATAAAATCTATCGAACTAACCAACCTTCAAGAAATATTCCAAACAGGACCTGTACGTGAAGAAAGCGTTGCTGACCGTTTTCTGGATAGCACTTGGAGTAATGCACTTCGAGGTGTTACTGTTAGATCAATGTCATTTTTAAGTGTACTGTGATAAGCTTCAATGGACTCTTCAGAAACTCTTTAACAACAACCTTCATTAGTAAATCGCGAAGGCCGTACTGCTACAGGTGTATGCAAGATAGCATACAGCCTTTAAGCTCTTGCCGTTTGGGTGGAAAACTATGCTTCATCTCTCCGTACTCATAAGACATCTCTCCCACATATTATCATCTGTTAGATCATTGGATATCATGCGCAAACGATAGTTTAGAGATCGTAATGCCCTCGAAATACATTTGGAGAATATTTCACCTCCAAAATCAAAGTTTTTACCAAAGACATGGGATTTACATTTCCCAGCCATTCTGGATATGTTATTAATTGTAAGGGGTTTTTTAAGGAATAAATTGAATTACTAAGAATAAAAGCTGTGCATTTTTTATCTAATAATTATTTGTAATATCTTACAATATAACACAATATTACCAATTTAAAAGATAAATTTTTATATCAATAATGAATATACGTATGTATAGTAATTATGAGATAAATCGTTTACTTATTCATTATTGATATTAAAAATTCATCGTTTTAATTGTTAATATTTTGTTATATTATAGGATATTACAAACGGTTATTGTAATAAATTGAATGTTTTTTCAGCATACTGAAAATACACAAGCACTTTTATTGATCTGATATAAATTCCATGATGTCATAGTTTCCTGAAATCCTATGTAAATTCGAGATAATTGTATGATATAAGATAGGTATATGATTATGTTAGATATTTCTAAAACATGGCAGGTGACAAGTACTGAAGTACTGGATTTATTCTATTAAAAATCTTCTTTGTAGGATTAATTATTTGTTAGTCAAAAGTCATTCCACTTTTACAAAGTGTAGCCTCTATCCGAAACATCAACTTTTGTTCAGGGTCCTACCACCCTGTCTTCAATTTTAGTAAAAAAACAGTCAGAAGAAAAATTAATTTTATTTGTTTTATTGTACGAAATTTAATCGACGGATGGCAACTTTTTTATTTTTTTTAAATTTTATATTTACATTCGATTTCATTGCTAACTTCTCGAATTAAGTGTTGTACAAAATCGAAATTCTTAATGCTCTTTTTTTGGAATAATTAATTTTTATTAATCACAATGAATATCAATCTGCCTGTAATTATTTAATTATTCAACCTGTATCATAGTTATTTTTCTGCTTGTTTAAATTCTTTTTATTATTTAATGATGAGTTTTCCGAATATTTTGATGCATAATGGCGATAGCATTATTCTCATATCATTTTTTTGTTTTTAACCTTGTACTCATCAAACTAGCGATGGCTTCCTTTTTGTAGCGTTTCTACGATGCATCACATTTTCCTAAAGCTCTGGATAGGGAGCTTTAAATTCTGCCACTCAAGGGCGCTGAAACTAAAAAATAGGTGACGATTTTAACGTATTGGGTCGCGACGATCGCGCCTTTTTTCCACGGCCTACGAGATAGTAAACTATCTCGTAGGCCATGCTTTTTTCAAGCGCAGTTCAAAATTTCTCCGCTCAAGGTCGCCAATACGCGCTCGATGATGGGACCAGAAATCCCAAATAGCGTCAAAGGGTGCTTCTAAAAACTCTCGAGCGCTCATTTTCAATCACGTGATCGTTTACCCCTGATCGCGCCCGCTCTATTCACCCGCTCATGAAGTTTTTTGACAGTGCCAAGGGCAACGAGATAACAGCCCGATCAGTAAATAAGAAGTAACTGCCACAGAAACACGTTACGCTTTCAAACTTTCTGTTTTAAGCGTAATTATTTATTTTTATTGTCCATTATTATAATCTGATGGGGATTTATTAGATTTCAATGCATTTATTCTTTTATGACAATAAATACGAGAGTGTTAAAATATCTACGTACGAGAGTGCACGTACGATAAAACGAAACTTTAAAGAAAACTCGAAACCTAAGAGAAAAATTAAAAAATTAAAATATATAAAACAATCTTCGCTTTTATCTTCAGCTCCTTCGTCCCTGCCGTGTATCTTGACCTGTTCTGTGCCTTCAGATTCATTGCAAAACTATAAACCGCATTGGAAACGGACTTCGAGGTGGGATATGCTTTCATTGTCAGCCATTATTGCGAAAGTAATGAAAGCGAAAGTAGTGAAAGTGAGCGAGGCAACGCGAAGTGATCACAATGGAAATAAGATCACTTTGATCCTGAGCGTTCCCAACACGACGATGAGATCGGGGAGTTTTTAGAGGCGCCAGTGATGAGCGATCTGTCATTTTTAGATGCAGTGCTCGCGTTGATCATGAACGCTTACGCTCGATCGCGACTGGAGATAGTTTTTAGAAGCAGCCTAACCCTTCCTTATGAGCTCTTCATAAGAGTAGGAGTTGTGATAAAATATATTAATTAAAAAATAAATAAAACTCCAATTAAAACATAATTAAAAGAAAACAAATAAAATAATAATAGAAACAATGAAAAAAAGTCACCCAATTGATAAACTTTTGTTTCAATTATGTTTCATCCTTCAACATTTACATTTATCAATTGGGTGACTTTTTTCCATTGTTTCTATTATTATTTTATTTGTTTTCTTTTAATTAAATGGAGTTTTATTTATTTTTTAATTACATTTTCCATATTGGGTTACTGGTCGAATCACCGAGAATTCACTGAGGCGTTCGAGACTTTTCTCGAGTTTCCCGGAGAATTCTCTGATTCTCGAGAAATTCACCAGTGGCTGTTCTCCGAACGCACCCATTAGGCGCATTCGGCGGCGCTCAGATCTGACTCACATCTGAGAGAGCAGCGTTCGGCGAGCACTTTGGTACTTCCCCCTGAGAAAAAAACGTGTTCGGCACGCAACGAATCTGTCAGAATCTGAGCACAGACGCTCAGCAAGCTTTTCGGTTTCTGACTGCTCAGGATGAACATGGCGGCGCCCACTACGATGTGAAGCTATCAAAGAAGCTACGAGAGCCACAACATGGCGATGCCCAGTGAACTCTTTCCTCCCTGGCCTTATGGAAAACTCTTACCGCGATCGAATATTATGCATGCTCAGTTGCTCATTTGATGTTAATTTTTATTTCATGTACACTAAAAGTAGTAGATCCTCCGTTTCTTCTCAATATTTGTAAAGTCGATAAAGCCATTTCTTTCTGAGATAAAAGAGCGTTCGGCAACAGTCACTCAGACGCTCAGGCTAAGGTCAAAAACCCTCACCGGTGAGAGAATGATGACGTAATTTCTCACTGGGCTAACCGTCTTTTTCTCGGTGAGGATGGTGAGACTAACCGGTTAGGCATAGCAGCACTAACTGGCGTTTCTGACCGCGTTAAAATGATGTCACAGTTTTCTCACCGGGATTTCTGACCGACCAAACGCTAACTCTTCTCACTGGTGAGAGTTTTTGACCTTAGCCTCAGAAAAGCGGTCAGATACCACGTGACCGTTCTCTCAGAACTGAGCCAGATCTGAGTGCCGCCGAATGCGCCTAGTGTCTAAAACTCATACATCATACAGGCTGACGTCATATTATATTATCCGTAGCCTACGAGAAAATCCAAGGCTACGATATTATCCAAGTCCACATAGTCAAAATATTACTGTAATATTCTCATATGCCGCCAATATATGATCAAACAAAACCAACTACTATACATAATAATAACAGAAGAAACACCTCTTATCCACATAATATTTTTACTGGACATATACGTATTTCGAACCCTTTGGGTTCATTGAACATTTTTTCACTATTTTTTCACATTTTTTCACTATACATTATATATAGGTGATCATGAACATGAATAGTTTATAGTATAGTTAGTTTAGCAGCGCACTCGCACTGCACCACATGATAGATAACCACAAGCAAAGCAGATGATATTGACAGAAGCAATATTTAAAAATGGGAAAAATTGACAAAATATCCAAAAAAGTACCAGAAAGACTGGGAAAATGAAAAGGAGTTCAAAGGTAAGATAAAATATGAAAATTATTTAATGCTACAGTAGAAAGGACATTTCCTATTATGACATGTGTTAAAACAAGACTAAAAAATCGTATGAGTCTCACTTCACTTGAGTCTATAATGAGGATTAAGATTCATAACAGTGTAATGAAAAAATGTTGTAATGAATTTATTCTTTCACAAACTATGTTATCCCGTTTTGACTCAACAATATATGCAAGTAAAAACAACGAAGATAAGAAGATCCTGAAGAAAATGAATTATTTACTGTTGTTGAAATATTTGAAGAAATTGGATTATACGTTAAAAAAATTTTGAACTTTTGTTTTAATTAATTTTAATTTTTCAATCTTTTAAGAGAAACGTTGCATTTACTTTTTGGGCGATAATTTTGGGCGTTTTACAAATATTTTAGGCGCTTTTGGGCGTAATTTTTGCCAAACGAGGGCGCTTTTTAAACAACAGGCATCTGGTCACCCTGTCTGGGGCGAAATTTAAAATTGAAATAAAAATTTTTTGAAACTGCTAATCTTAAAAAAAAATTTTACGTAGTTTCTAAAATAGCTGAAAAAATTCCTATTTGTAGATGTTTGAGAATTTTTACGTAAACTTGTGACCGGTGGGTGTAACGTACTTACTTTTCAAACCCGTTTATCCGTTAGGGTCGCGGGGCAGCAGCCCTATGGTTGATTCCCAGCGATCGCGATTTTCCGCCATCAGGTGCATGTCCTCCCTGATAATATCCAAGCGACTCGAACCCAGATTCTCCATGTAGTCTAGCCACCTGGTTCTAGGCCGACCCCTTGGTCTCCTATCCACCGGCTTGGAAAATAACAACTGCCTAGGAAGACCAGTTTGCGGCATCCGCATCAGTTTGGGGCCCCCAGAAACTCCGAAAAAAAAATCTCAAATGAAGAAAGAAGAAATTCTCAAAAATATCTTTTTGTATCAGCATCATTCTGCCAAACCATTTCAGTCACTTTGCAGTGGAAGACAAAATGAGTGACGTCAAAATCTTTCTTCACGCTCATTGGTTCATGCAACTCAGGCTCTAAGCGCAAGTCCTAAACGATACCACCAGGACCTCTACCACCTCTCTAACACCTATCTCTATGAATTCACCAATGGCAATTTACTTCCTTCCTTCATGGGTTCACTTAGGTAAGAACGTTAGTGGGAAGCGAAGCTCTACCACAGTCAAGGGAAGGGAAATAGTCGACCGACTACCGTCGGAATGCTTTGATCTAATGTTGCCCGCTTGATGTCATAGCTGGGCTCCGCGATGGTGGCGGATTGTAGTAGCCGTGGCGGAGCGGCGTCCAAATTTAGTTTAGAAATAGAGGGAAATCCTTCAAATTATCCGCGAATTTATATTTTAGAGAAGATTAAAATGAATAACTAAATTAATTATTTTTTAAAAGGGTTGAAAATTACATTCAGAATATTATTTTTATTTGGCAGTTTATTTTTCCTATTTTATTTTTCTTTTTTCCCGCAATTTTAGTATAGATCTATATATTTTCATATAATCTTAAAATTTTTAAAATCTTTTATTTCACTTTACGAAGAGAATATAATAGTTGTAATAAATAAATAAATAATAAATAAAAAATAAATAAACATAAGTATTTTTCCCCATATATAATTTTTCACAATAAAAACAACATAAAAAGAAAACAAAACTTCAAATATTGTACTCTAAATTTCTATATTCTTTATAGAGATAAAAAATATAATTATTTACACTGTTTACAATTTATTTTTTAAATAATTTCACTCAATAAAATTATACTCGCAATTTATTTCCTTAAAAATTTATTTGCATGTTATTATAGTTACGTTTTATTTAGCATTTATTTTCATATTGTTATATGAAAAAATTTGCAACAATTTTATTCAATACTTAATTTTGAATTTAAAAAAAGCATAATTATTTTAAAAATTTATTCGCAATGATTATTTTTATAAAAATTAATAAGCAATTGAATTCATATTTTGCCAATTTTATTTAGGTTTATTTTTTTATTTTTATTTTTATAAATGACTTAATTTTATATATTTTCTGTTTCTTCTTGGTTCTTTTTTCAAATTGCGATTAGCGAATTTTATAATATAAAAAAGTCTAATGCGCGCCAAAAAAATTGGGTATAAAATTGGCAAAATTTGAACAGGAGATGGGAAAATGTCATTCTTTCCTGTATAAAATATGTACAGCTACGTTTTTTCACAGTCAAGAGAAAACAAAACTTTTTTTTTTCTCTTGACTGTGGTTTTCTTCTTCATCGTTTTTTTTTTTAAATATTCTAATTCCTGAACTCTTTTTGCGAAAACCGAGGCAACCAGAAAAGTAATTTTCATTGATAAAGTCATTCTTCTGCAAATCTTCGAGCAATTCTATTTTTATGCTCGAAGGTTCGAATACACTACAAGGAATAAATTTCGAAAAAATACGTGAAAAAAGTTAATAATAAATATATAATAAAGCTCAAAATATTTTATAAAGAACAAATGTCTGCAAAGTTTTATTGCAAACAGATTAAGTTTTGCTAATTCTATCGTTGGAGCTTGAGCATGCAACATTATTGATTATCGTATATTTGCATTTATTTCATTGTGATTGTAAATGAAAAAAGGTGCGAAATTTTGCACTCCCTGAATCAATTTTATTATATACGAAGTGGCTAAATACTCTCTCAGCATATACTAAGTTTATACAATTAACATTCAGTATAAAAAAAAAAATTTTTTCTTTGAAAATGAAAAAAAATTGCACTGAAGAAATGTTCATTACCTTACAAAAGTTTTATTCGAAAAATTCTTAATGCTTTTTAATGTAAAATAATGGATTTTTCTCGTATCTCATGAGTAAGAAAAGAAAGTTTTATTTTGTCGTGTGCTTACAAACACCTGCTCCGCCACGGCCACCAAACGGCAATACCATCGAGAAAGCGCATGCGCAATAAAAATTTGAAAACACTCTAAGCGCGGAGTCGGTCGACTGTTTCTCTTCCCTTGACTGTGCTCTAACTGTTCCGATGCTAAATTTTTGATGCCAAAACAGCGCCAGCAGTCTGTAGCGGATGAGGCGAAATGGGTGTCAGCTTCTGCTATTGTGCGAGTGCGACAACCTCCCCATGAGCATTCAAGAATTGACTGTTCTGTTCAACCCCCTATTGTGATCTCATTCCCATTTTACAGTAATTCTTTTAATGCTTCCGGTAATTTAGTTCATATTGATACTGTTCGAATGCACAGTTGATCGGGAAAAGATGGCGGAGATGATGGTGACCCCGAACGAGGGTGAATTTTTGGATCACTGAATTCGTCGATGCCTGTCTTTTGCAGTAAATTCTTTATCCTGTTTTCAGATAAGACTGTTTTGCTGAGTCAAAATAGAATCAAAAATAAATTTTCTTTTATTTTTTTGATAAGATAAACTTCAGTATTAAATCTGCCGGCGCTCAGTAATCTAACACTGATGTTTTTAGGGTTATTTTTAATCAATATCCAGTGAATATTGAATCGGTACTGGACAGGCTTCTGCCCCAAGTGGGGCTGAAAGCCATGGATATAGAGTCTCAATCGATACATGATAGCGAATATGAAGACATGTCTGATCTCTTCATGTTCGATTAATTATGAAACTCAATCTCCAAAAAGGAAGCTTCCTGAACAGCGTCAAAATGATTTTCTAATAAATGCTCTTAATACACCTGACACAGACACTACTGCTACTAAAAATAAAAAAAGAAAAAGTAGTAAGAGGAAAAAGAAAAATAATAATGAAAATCTTAACGCTCAAAAATATTCTAACCAGTCCAAAACTAAATTAAGCAATAAAGATTCATCAGAAGACTTGAATGAGCCAAATCGACAATTGGTCAAACATTCAAATAAAGATACTATGGGTATAGAAACTGGCATAAACATAAATTGTCCTTCCCTTACTAATGGAAAGAGCGATAGTAGAGCTAGATTAATGGAAAAACCGTCAACCTCTTTTGCTAAACCTACTCCTCAAAATCTTAAAAAGATAACTGAAGCTGATTTAGCCACGTTAGCCAAACCATGGTTACTTGTATCGGTCAATCTCCCTGAAAGTGGAACCGTTGAACATCAGAGTAAAGACAAGGATACAGCGAGTCCTCAGTGCTCCTCCAGGGAGATTACCCCACCTCAGCTAAAAAAAATCATGTCTTCCTTAGTTGGGGATATAAACTATGTGACCTCTTTTTCAAGTGGAAAATTCCTGGGGAAATTCAAATCCTCTACACAAGCCCTAAGAGTCCTTAACTATGAAGATCTTGGCCCCTTTAAATTGACGTATGAGTTGCCTATATTCCTATGCTCCTCGACAGGGATTATAACTGGAGTTGATGCTTCCTTGACGGAGGATGAGATTATTGGCTCTCCTCGAAATCATCCACATCTCATCAAAGTTCGGAAAATTCCGGGTCCATATAAAGATGCCAGATACTGCAAAGTTATCCTCTACTTCAAAACGTACAATCTTCCTACTGAATTTAAACTAGAGCACCAAATTTATCCGGTAGAAACATACATTCCACGGCCCTTACAATGCGGGAATTGCCACTCTTTAAACCATCACAGTAGCAAATGCCACAGTCAATGAGATGCTCACGATGCCTGTCTTGCGATCATTTAAGAGAAGCTTGCCGAGCTACAACTGCGAAATGTGCAAATTGTGGGGCATCTCATTCCTCCTATTATAGAGGATGCAATAAATACTTAGAAGAGTTTAAGATTAAGGAGAAGATGAGAACCATGTATGTTTCTAGAACTGCGGCCAAAAATTTGTTAGTAAATGAAGAAATTGCAAAAAAAAGACAAAACACCTCTTATGCTCAAATTCTTTCTAGTGTATTAGCAAACAACATTGCATTATCTACTAAGTCAGCTAATACAATAGAGAACCAGAATCATATAGAGAGTCCTCGTAATACATATCAAAACATATGCCCAAATAATAATAGGAAAACTAATGAAAGTCAGAGATATGAAAGTGATGCTTCTAACGTTAGCATCCTACAAAGAAGAGACTACATTCCTGTTTCTCAAAGAAAGGCTTCGCATGAACCAGAGCACGAAAGATCAGAAACGTCCATCAACCTTATCCATATATTAAGGTTGTTTATGTCCACGATAAAGAGTTTAATATATAATGGCAATAACCAAAAGCACAATATGGCAAAAAAAGTCACCGACTCATTGTTAAACGACCTTCCCATAGCCCTAGAGCAACTTAATTTATTAAACACTAATCAAATACAGGACTTATTGACCTGGTGGGACTCCTCGCCTGCTCCTTCACATGTCCCTGATAATGTCCCTACAAAAGATAACACATTGGAATGTTAGGGGAATAAGGAAGAACTGGGAGGAATTTACCATCCTCTCCAGGACTACGGATATTATGGCTATTAGCGAAGCTAAATGTACAGATAATGATAACATCAAAATTCCGGCTGAAGTTACTCATTATAATCTTTCCCCTCACCCAAATAGTGGTCAAATAATTGGTATCGCCCCCAAAATACCTCACTATGTATTGACCTCTTCTCAATCTCAGTGGTTCGAATTGATGCATATCGTAATCTTTGGCAGAGCAGGATGGTATCATCTTTATTATATTTACATCAAGCGAGTTCTAACAGAACAAATATGGATGGACTTTTTTGAAAATTTAGAATCTCCCTTCCTAATAATTGGTGATTGGAACTGTCGATCCCCTACGTGGGGATGTACCTCTTATAATGTGAATGGACGTAGATTAGAAAAGTTTATTGATCAGCTTCAATTGCAAACCTATTACCCACCCTTTTGTACCTATGAAGCCCTTTCGACTAAGTATTATTCCTCTATCCTGGACTTTGCTCTTACTTCAAATGATTTTCCGTATATAACCACCTGTAATAGGGTTAATGAGTCGGGGGGAAGTGACCACTTTCCAATTGTATGTTCTGTCGATGCCGCCAGTTTTACCTATTTGACTCCTGTAAATGGTAATATAACAACAGGGCTAATAAAAAAAGAAAGCTGCCGTGGGCTGTCAACCCTACCTTGTAGATTCTCCCGAGATGGATTATATGGGGTATGTATTAATCGGGAGGATGATCGAGATCTGACTTCTATTATTGAGGGCCTCACTGATAGTTCCCTTATTAGAGATTCTAAAGAGTCAACAGTTCCGAATGGGGACATTCGTCAAAGAGTGTTTAATATAAAGAGCCCAGAAATTTCCTCCAGGAACAAGGACGATGAACTTGATGAAAAAAATTTACTTTGGTCACCTGCTAATTCACCTGAGCCACGTGTCGAATACCTATTGCAACAAATTGAATCCAGCTGTCATATTATTCAAAATTCTGTAAAAAAGATGTCTGCGAAAACTATCCCTACCAAGGGTAGGGCTCCGGACTGGTGGAATGAGGAATGTAAGAAAGCTACTTATATTCGTAATTCTGCTAAAAGATGTTTCCGACTCTGCAGATGCCTGGATTGTTTGTTAAGTTTAAAAAAAGCTCAGGCACAGGCTAACAAAATTTTAAAGAAAACCAAAAGACGTCATTGGAGAATCTTCTTGGCATCTTGTCGAAATTCAAGTGAAAGCAAAATTTGCTCGTCAGTTAAAAGTTTAACTAGGAGCCCAAGAGCTAAAACCCCCCTTGTGGTTGACGTTAATGGGCTCCCGATGTCCCCGTTCATGTCGGCTAACTCTTTATTGAATTTCTTTGCTGGATCCCCTGCAGAAGCCTGTGTTCCTGACTTTCCTAGCCTTGAGGAGGACGAGCATGATAGTTTAATTAATAACAACAATGGCTGGGCTACGGCGTTTTCTTATCAAGAAATGAAGAATGCGCTCCAAATTTCCAAAAATAAGTGTCCCGGTCCAGACGATATTTGGATAGACTCGATTAAAACCTCCAAAAAACACATAAGTTAACCCTATTAAAAATTTTTAACATATCTTGGAAAACTGGTTTTCTTCCTAGTTCTTGGAAAGATGGGATCATTATTTCTATCCCCAAAAAAGCTAACCCAACTTCACCCAGTGATTTTCGACCTATCACCTTGACATCTTGTTTGGTTAAAATTCTAGAAAGAATGATTAACTCAAGATTAAGTATGTTCATTGAATCGAACAAGATTCTCCCTAAATATCTGCTGGGATTCCGCAAGGGCAGACAATGTAATTGGGCAGTAATGAGGCTTGTTGATTATATTCATTGGAACTGGGGGAAAAATAATTATGTGGCAGCAATTTTTATGGACATTCAAAAAGCATATGATTCGGTTGATCATTCAATTCTTCTAAGAAAACTGAAGGACTTACAGATACCTTGGTGCTTCAGAAATTGGATTCAGAATTTTATAAGAAATCGTAGAATAGGTATCAAAACATTATTTAAAGTAGTGTGGACTCCTCAACATAAAGGATTACCTCAAGGATCTATCTTAAGCCCAATATCGTTTGCCTTATTTACTTGTGATATTCATAAATACATTGACCCTGACATTGAAATTTCTGTTTTTGCGGGTGATATTGCAATCTGGTTCGCCCATTCGTCGCTTCCACACCTGAAAAAAAAATGTCAAATAGTGTGTGAAGATATTCAAGGTTGGAGCCAAGAGCATAACCTGAAAATCTCGGCTGAAAAATCGGTGGTAATGGTCTTCACAAAAAGAAAAAAGCCAAGTTGTTTTACCATCAGATTAGAGGAAGAACCCCTGCCTTATAGAGATCAACACAAATTTTTAGGGATAACTCTAGACTATCGACTAAGCTGGACCCCTTTTATTAAATCATTAGTCGTTAAGATTCATCAAAGACACTCATTATTAAGACGGCTCATGGCCACTACCTGGGGCCCGCCATGGAATATGCAAAAAGCGCTCTTACAATATTATGTATTATCCGTTTTAGACTCATATGGCCCCTTCTTGATACAAACGTCGCCTAATAAAACCAGAGAACTCTTTATTTTAGAACGACGATTATTTAGACTAACTTTGGGAGCCTTATCGACTTCGCCAACACCTGTTCTTTATGTGGATATGGGAATCCCTCCTCCTCATATTAGATGGTCCTTAAGTTTTGCAAAATTCATTTCAAATTATAGCCAATACTATTCTAGGGTAAGTTCTACAGAGATTGGCAGCATTATTGATGAGGCTATTCGATCAATCTTCCTTAAGAGTCTAGCTGTAGAATGTTTTGATACCCACCCCTTATCGGATCTACACATTGCACCATACTTGTATATATTAGTAACCCTTTACTTTTTATGTATACGGACCTGAAGAAGCTCATATTAATCCCCCCTTGGCCAAAAGTAGGGACTGGAAACCCTACTGCATTAGTGAACGAAAAAATCTTTGCTGATTTTTCGGGGTATAATACAATATATACGGATGGATCATTTGATCCATTAACATGGATGGGTGGAATCGGAGTATTCATCCCTCCTGATGAGTCCCTGGCTCTGAGTTGCTTCCCGATATTAAACTCGTTTACAGTGGAAGCAGCAGCTATTTCTCTCGCCCTTACATGGATCCGTCACCAGGAGCATAAGAAATGGATTATTCTTACTGACTCAAGAAGTACTTTATCAGCTATATTCCACGCATTAGAAAAAAATAACTGGTTCCATAGATCCATCATTGGACAGTTGATAGAAGCAATTTTAGATTTCTTACAAAAAAACTTTGTTATAATATTTATGTGGATCTCCGCCCATAGAGGTATATTTGGAAATGAACAAGCGGATGCTTTGGCAAAAAAAGCTAGACTATATGAGGGACCAAAATCCACCGTGGCAATTCCAACAGTGGCACTCAACAGTATCCTGAAAAGGAAATATTTTGAAATCTGGAATAAAGAGTGGCATCTTCTATCTACAGGAGAACATTATAAAAACTTGATACCAAATATATCATTTCATTGGAAGATCCCTAAATTAACGAAGCTGGATCGAACCATCCAATTTCGATTGTGGTCAGATCATGCCCCTTTTAGACATTTCTTGTATAAAATTGGAGTGGGGAGTGATAGCAAATGCCTGTGCGGCGAAGTTGAAACCATAGAACATCTACTATTGCACTGCTCTCTATTGGCAAATCATAGACATACACTCTTTACTGAACTACGCAAAATAGATGCGAATCTTCATCCCTGCGATCTTCGTATTTTGTTGGCTCCTATTAGGTTTAACATTAGAGTTCAAAAAGCAATAATAAATATAGTAAGACACTTTCTAGTTAACAGTGATTTATTAAAAACCCTCCTCTCTCCAATACCTTGGGGGGAAAATAAATAGACTATTAAAGACTGAATCCGTAATGGATATATGAAATATATCGCCAATCTGCATCTGTTTTACCTCAAGCTACGAATCCTGATCAACGGAGGATTCAAAAGGCAAGAAGAGAAGAAGAAGAAGAAAAAGAAGAAGAAGAAGAATGCACAGTTTTCTGTGAGGATGTGAAGTTCGAAGTTGCCGAACTTCTACCTTTGATTTCCTGAAGGCGTGAAGTTCCATACATGACAGAAACATTCGTTGCACATGAACAGTAACTCCTCCTACTAGGCGCATTCGGCGGCACTCAGATCTAGCTCAGTTCAGAGAGAACGGTCACGTGGTATCTGACCGCTTTTCTGAGCGTCTGAGTGACTGTTGCAGAACGCTCTTTTATCTCAGAAAGAAATGGCTTTATCGACTTTACAAATATTGAGAAGAAACGGAGGATCTACTAATTTTAGTGTACATGAAATAAAAAATAACATCAAATCAGCAACTAAGCATGCATAATATTCGATCGCGGTAAGAGTTTTCCATAAGGCCAGGGAGGAAAGAGTACACTGGGCATCGCCATGATGTGGCTCTCGTAGCTTCTTTGATATAAAGCTCAATACCTCGTCCAACAAGAGAAAAACAGGGCGTGTTTCCGGTCTGATATCGACTACTCACTCATCCGCAATGCTTTGTGGGATCTCTCCTTCAGCGGCTACACAAGTCAAATTGTAATGGCGTCGCCGTGCAACAGCTCTTCAGCAAAACAAGGAAAAACTATTCACAGCCAGGCTAGGGAGATTGTGTGGAACGTATTTTGCTACTTAAAAGGAAAACAGTGTTTTAAAAGCTCATCTGCCTTGATAGAAGAAACTTCCAAGGCAACGCAAGTTTCTTTTTCTTGCGTTCGAACAATTGTTCAAGAAGGAAACGAAGCGTCTTCATGCGAAGCTACCACCCCCTCTCCTCACTTTTCGACTCCTGGAAAGAAAAGGCCCAGGGAATCTCGAACATCAAATCTGGATGACTTTGACCTCTCGATTGCACGAGCATGTGTATCCGAAATACACTCAGAAGGTAATTATCCTACTCTGAAAAATGTGTACCAGAAATTTAGAGAAAAAACTGACTACGTCGGATTGAGAACTTCCTTCGCCACCATTATGCATGATAAATTGCATATGAAGTATGGCAAAATCATCCACCGTCAATTTTACATCGAGCGGACAGATGTTATCGCACAACGACGTCGTTTTTTAAGGCAAGTACAAATGCTACGCAGGGACCTCACACGTACTTTCATATATCTGGATGAAACGTGGGCTAATGCACACCACGGCCGTGAAAGACAGTGGCATCACGACGGGAAAAGCTGTGCTCAACCAGGGAGCTCGGAACCCTACCGCGGGCGTTTCATTCCTACGGGTAAAGGCTCCCATCTCATTCTTTTGCATGCTGGAAGCGATAAAGGGTTTGTGAACGACTGCTGTTTATTATTTCGGTCAAAAAATAAATCCGCAGATTACCATGACGAAATGAATGGGGATTGTTTTCATGAATGGTTTAGAACAAAACTGCTGCCAAATATTCCGAAAAATTCAGTAATCGTCATGGATAATGCCCCATATCACTCGGTGGAGAAGGCCAAAGCGCCGTGCAGCAATACAAGGAAATCGGATATGATAGAGTGGTTGGCCCTACGAGGAATACCTACCGAAGCAAACATGTCAAAAGGTGAGCTGTACGATGTTATCAAACAACACAAAACAGCAAAGCGCTATGTTATAGATGAACTGGCTAGCGATGCCGGCCATTTAGTGATAAGACTACCTCCTTATCACTGTGATCTCAATCCCATTGAACTTATTTGGGCACAGGTAAAAGAATATATACGGAAGAAGAATACAACTTTCAAGATTGCTGATGTTGAAAAACTAACGGGAATGGCAATTGATAATGTAACTCCTGAAAATTGGAGAAAAGCGATAGAACACGTTTTGTGTGTGGAAGAACGATATTGGGAAACGGACTGTTTGATTGAAGATCAAGTGGAGCCTTTAATAATTCATGTTAATGGAGAAGACAGCAACAGTGAAGAAGAAGAAGAGTGGAATGACATTAACGTTCTACCACAATCTCCTTAGCCTGAATTTAGATATAATTCAAAAAGTCTTTATCAAGACTATACATTCAAAGGCCATTCTCATGGCCAGCAAATAAACGAAAGAGATATCGTTAACTGTAATGAAAAACGTATCATAAAACTGTATTTTATTAAAAAAATAAAAAATAAGATAGCATCTTTAATAAAACCTTATAATTCTTTAAAAAAAACAAAAAACATGTCATTAGAATGTATAAATATTTAAAAAAAATGATGGTTAAACAGACTGCACGTTATTACCTTAAAATAAGTAAACGATATATATAAAATTGAGTTAAAAGACAATTTTATGAAGTGTACAATTATTTTAATTATAATTAAAGCAAAGCAACTGAATAATATTAAAGCTTCTGATGTAATATTATAAAGCGCTTCTTCAATGAGACATGAGACAGAAGTGAGTAAGCGCATGAGGCCCCCTTTCTCTGATTGGCTAATCTGAAACTTCCTGTGACACACCCTGTTTTTCTCTTGTTGGACGAGGTATAGATTAGGAAAGTACGGCAAACCTTTTCCGCGCCGCCCGCAGCTGCTGATTGGTAGAACGGCTGTCACGTGAGTTTGTCAGCCATTGTTGTCTCAAACGCAGCGATAAATACCATTGAAATGCATGCGGCAGATGCAATTTAGATTAAATTTTTAATGAAATATTCGTTGATTGGTCCTAAATTTTAATCCGAATAAGCAAAATTTCAGGATCCTTCAATCTATGCTCCTTGGAGGTTAATAAATTCGTTAAGAAGTAATAATATCCGAAGAAGTAATAAGAAGCAAGCACGTTTGTATTATAACTTCATCGAATGTTACAGAAATGTTGCTTTGTGCAATTCTCAGACGATCAGAAAATATATTTTTTTGTTGAATATAGTTCTTTTTAAGAAAATACATTTCAATATAACAAGGTTAAACTGTCTGTGAACTGTGGAGGCAAAACTTGAAATAAAACGTCCATGTTATTTTCATCTTATTTTAGCAAAGTTAATTATCACTCATCATTAAAATTGAATATAGCATATGAAATTGAATAACGAAAATTTGCTATTTGGGTCAAAAAAAATAAAGAAAATTTTACCTGTAAGTTTTGGGTAGATTTTTTACGTCAATATTATAAACCTCCATAAATGAATAAATTTCAAAATACATTTCATTTTATAGTTATTTTTTTGTAAATTTTTTTGTAATCAAACGGATAGTTTTTCCAAATTATAATTTTTAAAATTTTCTATCAAAATATAATTATCAAAGTAATTTTTATATTTAAATCAAAAACTTAAATTTAATAATTCCTATTTTATTAAATTATATTTGATATTTTTATAATTATAATTTTACTTTTTTTTAATAATTTAATAATTTTTATAATTTAATAAAATTAAAATTGGTAAAGTGAAATTTTTGATATAAATATAAAAAGTAATTTGATAAAAGTTTATTGTTACATTTTAATAAAAATTTATAAAATTATATTTTGATAAATAAAATTACAAAAAACTACACACATTATTTTTTAAAATTTATTAATTACATGTAAATCATTTATTAACGATAAATAAAAAAGTGAAAATAAACTAAAAACTTAATCCGGTTATCATTAAACTGCCTCAGTGTTATTATTATTATTTATAAAAAATTATAATTGAAAACAAAATTTAAAGAAAAATCAATAGGTACAGAATTTACTGATTGTCAGTTTTTTTTTCAGACCATAATAATAAGAAAATTTGCGAAAAGGATGCATTTAAGCCGAATTTTAGAGGAAGCATAACTCGCTTGATAGGGCCACCTGGGCCAACAATGGCGGATTTGGTAGCAGACGACAAAGTTTGCCATACTTTCCTAATCTAGAGCTTTACTTTGATAGCTTCACATCGCAGTGGACGCCGCCATGTTCATTCTGAGCAGTCAGAAACCGAAAAGCTTGCTGAGCGTCTGAGCTCAGATTCTGACAGATTCGTTGCGTGCCGAACACGTTTTCTTCTCAGGCGGAAGTAATAAAGTGCTCGCCGAACTCTGCTCTCTCAGATCTGAGTCAGATCTGAGCGCCGCCGAATGCACCTACTGACTTTGAGATTTGCGTTTTGCCTCTGAAGAACACAGCCAATCAGTTGCATGCAGAGACAAATGAAAGTAAGAGACTGGCAGTGCCCTATTCATTTCGCTGGGCGCTACTGGTGCCACCGGAAGTGCAGCAGTCGCCCTGTTGTGAATGGCAAAAACCTAAGGTGGCCTATGTTCTCAATGTAATTTCAGTTGTGTTTATAAATGATTTCAGGAGGTATTAGTAAGCATAACCTGTTTACTGAATTTTTTAAATAAACTTTATTGCATTAACTAACGATAACGTATACTTTTAATGACTTTCAATAGCTGATTCAATGCCTTACGAATTTTTAAAAGAGCACGTACAACTCGCAACTCCTATCGTTATATTGGAAGCTTAGCCACAGACAAGTGAAAGCATAGATGAAGAAAAATGAAGAAGCAAAGTTATTTCTTCATCCATGGAGAAAGTAAATGAAACAAGAGGAAGGATGAATTTATTTTTTCAGTCTTAACTGATTTTTATTATTAAAAAAGTTGATTATTGTAACTTAATCAATTTTTAATACCTAGCAAAGAATTTCATTTGTATTGCTAAATAAAAAGTAAATTTGAAGCCTCTTCATATAGCATTGTCAGTGGAGTTTCGAAAATGGCTTCAGTTACACAAAAAATTTAAATTCGTTTATTTTTTATTGATTTTTAAATATAATACACTACTGTTTATAAAAATCGCAACACCCTGATGGAATAGCCCAATCTGTATTAAATTTGGAGCATTTGCATATCATGGGTCAGAAAAGAAACCATTACATTTTCAGGTCAATACAATGCGTTTTATTGTCACATTAGTATCGGGTGAAACCACCGTGGGATGCAATTACAGCCTCTAAACGTCGTGGCATTGAGTCAAACAAGCTCTGAATAAGGGCCTGGGGAATGTCCTGCCATGCTCTGTCTACACGGGTATACAGTTCATCCACAGTTGTCGCTGCAGGAATCTGACAAGCCAATCGATGAGCAACCCTGTCCCACACATGTTCGATTGAGGACATGTCTGGTGAACGAGCAGGCCAGGGGAACAAGGGCGTCTGATGTGCTTGGAAAATGGCGAGGACATTTCTGGCCACATGCGGTCGGGCATTGTCCTGTTGGAATACAGCGCCTGGAAGGTCCTGCAGGAAGGGGATGACCTCGGGTTGCACAAGTTCCCTGATGTACCAGCCACTGTTCAGATTGCCATGGATTCTGATCAGACGGGAACGGCCATGGTAACTGATTGCACCCCACACCATCACCCCTGGCGTTTGTTCTGAATGACGCTGCAGGATGCATTCTGGAAGGTCGCGCTCGCCACGATGTCTTCTGACTCGTATCCTGCCGTCATGGTGCTGCAAGTTAAACCTTGACTCATCCGAAAACACAACTTGTTGCCATTCAGCTTGCCACTGTTGGTATTGATGGGCCCATTGCAACCTGAGGCGCTGGTGGTTTTGAGTCAAAGGAATCCGCAACAATGGTAATCCTCTGGAAATCAAACGGCGTCGTACAGTGCTAGCAGACATTGTCCTGCCTACTGTAGCACCCCACTGTTGTGCTAATACTGTGGAAGTGGCTGTACGATCTGCTGCACACATGCAATAGAGGTGTCTGTCATCTCGCGGTGTCGTCGTGCTGGGTCTTCCTGAGCCTGGTCTTCGGTGTGCCCTGTTCTTTTTGCTCCACTGCCTCCATGCACGCATAATTGTCGTTGCATTACGTCCTACACGAGCAGCAATGTCACGATACGACCATCCCGCTTCACGCAGACCAATTATGCGTCCTCTTTCAAAGTCTGTCAGCTGTTGATATGGTACCTTTCGTCGTCGTCGAGGCATGGTGTTCTTTCAAGCAATTACTCTGAAAATCTAATCATTATACTCTGACCCATTGTATGCAAATATTGCAAATTGCATATGGATTAGACCATTCCATCAGGGTGTTGCGATTTTTATAAACAGTAGTGTAAGTCGTGAAAAGACACTGCGTATATTTTCTCCACTTACTTTTTCTGTCAGCTGCTTTGTTTGGTGATATCGAATATTACAGTATTTGATAACATTAAGTCTAATAAGTCGAAGCACATGATCGTCTGAAGGACTCATTTCAAATGAATGGTGAGTTAAATTAGTGAAAATATTAATTTTGTTTTCGATTATAAAATGTAATGTTTTTTTAGAATTTTGATATGTGTATTCAAATTCACTCGTAATGATTTTTTCTGAAATTTTGCACAGGCTTACTACATCTTTCGATAGTGTGATAAGGCCTCTTTATTTTTGTTCACAATGAAATTAAGGTTGTGGCAGCTCTTATATTGCTCTTTCAACGCTTCTTTACATTGAAAGCAGGTTATACGAGATAGACTTAATTAGAGACCTAGAAACAAATCCTGCAATATATTCTACAACCGAATCATAATATTTTGACAAGATATTAATATCAGGGATTGGATAATAGTGAGACGCATCATCTTATATGGATTCATGATTATATTCATCAGAGTTATACATGAATTAATGTATTTTGAGCCCTGCACTGAATTTTAACCTGGTAAATTTAATGCCAATCAATTTGTCATCCTTTGGAAATCTACAATGCAAATGTTTCACTTTCTAATTTTTCGTTTAACTATGAAATAGCTATTATATACGGGTGTTTGAGCTTGGTGCTTATTTCTTGAGTGACAGTTATTTTGTTTTTTTTTAATGTATTCATCACTGTAAAAACTATTATAGTATGTTTACTGAAATGTCAGTTAGATGTTTATACTTTATAAAAAATTTTAAAAGCTGTATAACAAAATTGTTTTTTAACATAATAAAAAAATGCAATTTTAATTTTTGTTAATCTGATAATAATGGAATATTTGTAAAGGCAGGACATTTAAACTGGAAGGATATTTAAAAGTTTAATTGCTATCAATAAACAAACCTAACATAATTTATCAAATATTACCTAATTGATTTTAAAATATTTTAAAATTTTAAATTAAAAGAAAATCTGGTAACGTAAAATGCTTTAGAAAAGGTACTTAAATTGTTTTTTTTTAAACAAAAATCGAAAGGAAGAAATAATTCTTAGTTCAATAAAATAATGAATTTATTAATCCAAATATTGTAATAAGCAATTAACTAATAATATAATTACTTGTGAACTGAAGTATTGGATCTTTTAAAAAAAACGATTTGACCAATATGTATGAGAATGTGGTCGCCAATTAGTATTAGAAAGTGAGATTATAATTTGTACATCCCGCACAAATCAACAATAATTTGGATTATAATTAGTGAACTGTATATTTTATTTTATTAACTTTCAAATTATAATTTATAAAGGAGAATTTTCCTAGTTAATTGTTTAATATAATCTCTTCCTCCTTTTCCATTTAAACTATTTTTTTTTAAATTAATGTTTAAGAATAACTTTATTTATCACAAAATAACTTTTTATCGGATGGGCCGATTTGGATAATTATTTTTTGTTTAATAGAGCAAGTTTTTCTGGTGGTCCCATAATAAATTCATCCAGATATCTTAGGTAGATATTATAAAAAATAATTGTTTGCGATTGATTCACATGCATTGCCTCCCGCGATCAGCGTTTCTTGCCAATCCCATAATGGCGGCGCGAAGGCACCACTAGAGGGGAGGTCACTGCCAGTCTCTTTCTTCATTTGTCTCTGGTTGCATGCCGTGCATTCATAACGTACTTCGTATCATTAATGCAATTACAAAGAAATCTCATTTAATTTAATAACTCTCTTGAATTTGATAACTTCAGGAATATTCTCTATTATTCTATTTGCTTTTAGAGAATTATCCTTTTTTTGCTTTGATAAAGGATGGTCTCTATGGTCAGTTTTTTTATTTTAATTTTGATTAATTATTTTTGTTTATTATATTTTATATTTTGTTCATTTTGTATTTTTAATTAATAACTATTATTTATTGTATTCCAGGGTTCTTGTGTCTCGTCCTTCTCTTATTATATATCCGTTCAATAACTTATTATGAAATTTGATACACTTAAAATTATGAAAAATTATACTTTTAAGAATAGATATGTAATTATAAGAACAATTATATTTTTGTTTCAAATAAGTATAAAATAATTGTGTTTAAAACTGGATAAAATATATACATCTATACATAGTATAAATCTATGTCACTTCCCCGGTGTATGTGCTCGATAACCTTAAGAACTACTGCATCGATTTTTATGAAACAAGTTTTGTTTGTTAGGGGATTTATGTAGAAACTTTGTAGGCTAGGTATTAATTCATAAAAATTGGTTTTATATTAAATTATTTACGTTAATTGCTCTCAAAATGCGTCAACATGGCTGCTCATCATATGGTG
>JAHWFO010073974.1:3280-22253 GCA_023313115.1 Rhysida immarginata
ATCAATCAATGTGCTTGCTATCCCATGAGTTTTGCTAACTCAGTGTAATATGGCATAGGTTAGTCTTGGGATAACTTTAGTTTTTAAGATGATAAGCAATTCCCTTCTTGATAAAGTTCTGCGAAGTTTATAAACTAAGAAGGTGAGACGATTCGCAGTTCTGAGGATCTCCTGGAACTGTTGACTAAATATTAAATGGTTGTCAAAAATTACTCCTAATATTTTAAGAGTTGTGATGTTATTATTGTTAGCCTTTGCAATCTTATGAATCGATATCTTATCCGGATTAATTTTCATGGCTCTTGCTTTATATCATCTGTTGTACCTTGTTAACAGCTAACTCAACATCTTGTTCTATGATGGAACATTCCTCTGGGGCATAGGCTCTAGTCAGAATAACGTCATCAACAAAAGCTCTCATTTTAAATTTTAACTGCAGTCCAAAGATAGGAGAAAGCAACGTAGCAAAAAGAGTATTGCTGATTGCTGATCCCTGTAGAATACCTCTTTTCGCTGTAACGTGTTCTCCGATAATAAAATTTTCCCTCTGGTGGAATAGATGTTTAAGAAGATCGAGTGTTTTTCCTGTAATCCCCATAGCTTGTAATTCCATAAACAGTTGCGGATGTGGAACAGTATTAAAGGCCTAGGCAATATCGATGCAGACTATGACAAATGTCTCTCTGTCTTCCAAGGCCTCTATAGCCTCTAAATTGATCTCCAGAAGGAGTTCTTGGACTGAAGAAATAGGTCTACCGCCGTATTGAGCTCTAGATAGATGCTCCCAAAGGTATTTAGTCATAGGGTCAAATAAAATTTTTTTCAGTTATTTTGAATAGCGAAGGTAGGATAGAAACGGGTCTAAAATGTTTTACATCATTAGGATCCCCACCTTTATAAATGGGTCTAATCAAAGTTTGTCTAAAATATTTCGGAAATTTCATGTTTTCCCTAATTTCACTGATTAGATGGGCCAGAAGATGAGTACCCGGCACGCCCCAATTTTTAATTACCATATAATTTAAAATGTCATCAATCTTATTATATTTTAGTTTGACTCTTTTCAAGATGCGGTCAATTTCCTGCACTAAGTTAACTGGTAATTCCCAGTCCATCTTGGTTTTGGTTAATTGCATTGGAATAGTTTGGGGTATCTCCTTTTGAAAAGGGTTATCAATCCATTCTAAATAATTTCTAATACTATCTTCGGCTAGAGCTGTGTTATTTTTTCGAGGACCTTTACTAGAAATGGCCTCCTGTCGAAAAACATTTTCTTTTCACCTTCCTTATTTCCTGTTTATAATTTTTATTGAGCTGCTTAAAATCTTGTAGATCTTTATGATTGTTAACCATAATTACAATATTGTACGTTTTCATAAAGTCTTTTCCTTTTAATCCATAACTCTTGAATATGTTTATTTCATCAAGGCGTCACCTTATGCTGTAAGGTCCTTGGTTTAATAATTAATCCAGCTTTCAAAAGCAGGGCTTTAATTTGACTTTGTAAATCGCTAACGATATCATCTACATTATGAATTTGAAAAAACGAACTCCAATCATGCTCAGTTATTTATTTACTTACTTTTCAAACCCGCTTATCCGTTAGGATCGCGGGGGCAGCAGCCCTATGGAGGATCTCCAGCGATCGCGATCTTCCGCCATCAGGTGCATGTCCTCCCTGGTAATACCGAAACGACTCGAACCCAGATTCTCCATGTAGTCTAGCCATCTGGTTCTAGGCCGACCCCTTGGTCTCTTACCCACCGGCTTGGAAAATAACAACTGCCTAGGAAGACCAGTTTGCGGTATCCGTATCACGTGGCCATAACAGCGCAACTAAGATGTCTCAATGCGGAGAAGTAGCGGCTCAACACCTAAAGATTCCCTTATTGTGGTGTTGTGCACTCTATCTAGTAGAATAACACCTGCCACACCTCTCAGAAATCTCATTTCGGCCGCTTATACTAGCGATCGCACTCTTTCGTTCATTACCCAAGCCTCATGACCATAGGTGAGAATGGGGACAAAGATAGATTTGAAGACGGAGAGCTTGGCTTTGTTACCCAGCTCGCATTTCGTTACCACGGATCGCCACAGTTCACGTCTGACACAGCTTGCTGCACCGATCCGAGCATCCAATTCTTTCTCCTGCCTTCCATCACTCGTGAATGCAATCCCGAGATACTTGAGTTTCTCCACCTGTCTCAATGAGGCTCCCCTAACATGGAGAGCGCACTGAGCAGGCTGTCTTGAAAGGACCAGAACCTCCGTTTTAGCCACACTGATCTTCACCCCAGCTTCTTCACATTTGGCTGCAAACCGGTCTAGTGCATGCTGAAGGCTCGTGCGAGAAGACCCAAGGAGGACAAGGTCGTCAGTAAAGAGCAACCTCTCCACCAGGCAGTCACACACACTTCTCTAAAGGCGATCCAGTCCACACGTCGATAATCAACTTTATACAAAGAAGGAATTTGCTGATAAAGCACTGCATCCTGATTAAGAGGTATTTTCATAGATATTAAAAAAAAGATATCTATATAATTATAGATATTATTAGTTTTTTTAGTTTTTAACCGACTTCAAAAAAAGGAGGTTCTGTGTTTGACCCGTATGTATCTCGTACGTGTGTATGTTCGCAATTTTCTCAAAAACTACTGATCCGATTTGGATGGGAATTTCGCTATTCGACTGAATATTTTTCTAGGAAGGTTTTTGACTTATGAAGTAGGTTCATTTTTGTTAAAAAAGTTCTTGTTACAATGTCCTTCGGTCCGTATGTCCTCTTCATCATTTTAACATGATAATGTTTTAAGGCTGGACATCAGTCTATGAAAAACGTGATGCGAAAACCGACACCAAAAAGTATTACGGAAACAGTTCGATATTCTTGTTGCACGATTAAGCATTGTTGGCGCCAGCTTGAAGTTCACGCCGGAACTAAAGAGTCACCTGACCATTGTTGTCTCAGTTTTAATTTAAATCTTTACTACAGAGGTATTATGAAATACAGGGTGATTCTGAAAAAGTGTGTATAACTGTAAGCAATGACAGAGGTGACCATAATGAACATTTTGTTTTAATACAATGTGGGACAGAAATGGGTTGGGATGCTCCCTCATTGAACTGCGCTGCAATTTGTTGGGCTGTTCCCGTCCTGTTGCTGTGGTGGATTCGTGCCAGTCGCCATTGGCCTCGTTCATCCACGGCCCTGTTTCGTCCGGGGTTGTGTTTGTTGGAGGTTGTTTTTTGGCATAAAGTGCCATTCACGGAATACCCTTGACACTGTTGCACGGGAAAACCCGAGGAGGTTGCGGTTTGCGAAATGCTCAACTGCGCACGTCGAGCTCCAACGATAATGCCTCGTTCAAAGTCGGTCAAATCCTTGGATTTACCCAATGCATCCCTTTTATATACCGCTTCGGCCTGTTCCATTGGTTGGGTGTCACTGGGAGGCTGATCCATTTTCAGTAAGAGGTGTATAGTGTTGAATAAAAACTGCAAATACCATTGAATTAATAATGCCTGTATGTACCTGTACATTATAGAATTGTACCTGTACATTACATAAAAGAATCATAGGATTGTGACCAGGAGATCTAGCAGGCTATCCACTTTTAGTTTCAATCTCTTCACTATCAATGTATTTCATTTGTCTCTACAAGTATCCAGCAATTCCTTTGCATAATAAACTTATAATCAATTATGAATGACACAATCAAGTACCGAAAGGTTAAATGGAGAGACCTTTACATAGTTGGTTATCGTTGAAGCGTTAACCAATTATGTAATAGTTTTACATAATATCAAATCGCAGGGACATCTATTGTTGAAGCGTTCTGTGTAAGCATCTATTGTTTTCTCATAATCTATTGCTAGAGCATTTCTAACATAACCATCTGCAGGGTGATTCTGAAACAGCGACAGAGGTGACCAGAATGAACATTTTCTTTTAATACAATGTGGGTCCGAATTTGAACGCTGAGATACGAACTGAAATAAAAATGCTGCCACCAAGATCAGCAAATCAATAACTCAGTTCTGCAACGCCTAGATAATGAATTTTGGAGGAATAATAGGGTACATAAAACTCTGTATACCGTAGCTCAATTTTATCTCATTTGGTCCAATAGAACACATTCTGCAGCCCTCTGAAGTGGGAAACTTATTTCTTGCTTAGCCTGCACATGATTCTGTAGACTCGTCTACTGATAAATGATTAAAAGTTTTATGTAGTGTATAAAATATTTATTTATGAGTGATAAACAGGTATAATACGGGAGATAATTTAGAAACCTGTATATCAATGTATTCCTGAGCTCGTCGGAACCAGGACTATCTCACACGCTCAAAAATTATCGGTTTGTTCCTCATTTGCTGACTTAAGTTTTTTCTTCTCTTTTGAAGATCAGCAATATCTTGAACAGGAGTGAAATAAACAATAGATTTTTAGATATCCCGATACATAAAAGAAACGTAGGGTTGAGACCAGGAGATCTAGCATGCTATCCACTTTCAGTTTCAATCTGTTCATTATCAATGCATTTCATTTGTCTCTGCAGGTATCCAGCAATTCTTTTGTATAATAAACCTATAATCAATTCAGAATGACACAATCAGGTACCAAAATTTAAATGGAGAGGGTAATAACTTTTTATACAATAGAACTAATAAAAGTTTTTTATATAATTGGTTACCGTTCCTACATAATATCAAAACGAAGGGGGCATCTGTTCAGGCGTTTTGTTTCTTCATAATCTGTTGCTAGGGCGTTTCTAACATAAGCATCTATTTATTGTTGAAACGAAATCGGCGATTAGTTATTGGTATTAAGCATGGTCTATAGATATTCATGGTCATCGAGCATCGACCATTTTCCATTGTTTCGAAAAGCTAAGGAAAACAGATCGCGCCAGGTGCCGCATAGATCGCACTATTTCCGACCAAAACCTGCGATAGAGATTTTCATTCAAACTGAATACGAAAGTAAAGTTTCTGTTTGCCGATAGCAGGCACAGTTGGGCAGAATTGTACATGCAGCGCCACTTTTCAATAGAGTTCCCGCCCTACCGGCAACAAGAAACTTTAGCTTCATTTTAACAATGAATATCTATAGACCGTAGTATTAAGCTATTGACAACAATGCATCTAACAGAAAATTATCCGTTGATAACAATTAAATATTGATAATATTATGGCTAAGCAACTTGTATTGATAGTAAGCCTAACAGCAATTAGTTTAAAGAGAACAAGAAGCCAACAGCAATTAGCTACTAATAGTAATTAGTTCTTGATAACTTTAAGCCTAACGACAATTTGCTTTTGGTTGCAACTACTTTTTGATGACATTAGTCCTAACAACAATTAGCTGTACATTGGTATTAACAACATGATATTTATTCTTCACTAGTTGCTACGAATTGATTGGTTTAGTACATATCATATTTTGGCATAGATCACGCACCACTGAAACAGTTTTGACCATCTCAAAATTATTAATATTCGTTATATTCATTTATGGCTCGTTGTAGCAAGTTGTTTGATGTTCTATAAGCCATATCTTAACCTTTGAAACTGAGTGAGCATATTATTATGACCACCTGACATGTTTATGCAAATGCGCGCACGGACGTCGCCACAATGTTTCCAGCGGGCCGGACCAGTATAAAAAGGGAATCTGAGTGTGGTCGACGCACATTCGGCAAGTCTACAGACTTGGGCTCTGTGGGCGGGGCTTCACCTATGACGTGTCATTTTCGCAGAAATAGCTTAAATAACTCCGACGTTCAAAACGGTTGCCTAATAACTGATCAATAGGAAAATAAAAGCTTTCAGAGAATCTTAGTCGGAACAACACTGATATGTTTCTTAAAAAAATACAAAAATACGATTTGATATTACATCTCTATTCTTACTAATACTAATTTAATATATTGGTTTTAATTTTGGTTTAAGTTAACATAATTGATAGGAGATGGCGAAATCAGAAAATTCTTATAGCAGCTGAAGATAAGTTCAATAAAAGGTAATTTTAGAGACAGGTTAATTGGGTTTTATTAGTTCTTAAATTATCATTATTTCGAAAAATAAAGTCTTCTGAAACACAAAAGAAAAAAACAGTCTAGCAAGTGGGATCAAGAAGGTTCGGGCATTTAAGAGCCACAATTCCACTACGTAGTATTTCTTGAATACTGTGTGTAGATTAGCATCGTTTTTTAATGTACTTGATATATTTTATAAGTGACCTTGCGATTTATGATAATTTGGTTGGTTTGGTTTGTTTGGTATTAACGTCCTTTTCAACTGCTATGATCATATGATAATTTAATAAAAATAATATTTCTATTTTACTGCATTTGTCATGACAGGAGAATAAATTACAGATTAGAATGCATAAAGTAAAATATTTAGAAGAAAATAATCTCAATTACTTAAGAAAAAGCATTGACACTCTCCATTGAGAGGATGGTTTATTTGTCAGAAGCTGGACGAATAAAAGAAAAACTTGAAACTTACAAAAAATGGGGATTAATACACATTAAGAAAACTAATGAGTCGGGAGACCACTAGTTATCTCAAGTTACTTTGCACCATTGGACAGTACATATACAAGTATGAAATATACAGAAAACATTATAGAACAAACATTTACAGAGCACAAAAATCGAATGTATTTAAAATTGTAAAATGAGAGGAAAAAAACAAACTTGAACAAGAAAAAGAAGTGCTAAAACATAAATCAAAATCCGTGTGAAAACTAACAAAGCAAGTTGGAGGAAATGAAGAGGCAGAGAAAAGAATAAGATTATTTAAATGCAACCAAGTATTATTAAAATATTTTAATTGTCAATTGTTTTTTTACGTAAGCTTACATATGTTTGTTATTTTATTTATTAACTATTTTTTTTGTATATTTTCATTTTAATTTTTACAACTTGCATTTACTGCTTATTTATTCTCAGTATTATCAAGAACATATAAAGGGGGGGGGGGGCATTTATTCTCCCCTTCATACATCTCTGGTATTATTTAATATTGAAGAAACACAAAATAATTTTTTTTTAAAAAATGCCAACGAAAGGGGAATCGAACCTAGCTACACAAGATAGACAATACCGTTAACCACTTTCCTATCGGGAGCCTCGACAAACGAGTCTTTATTAAATTTATAAGCTTTCAAATGCTATTTTTACTTCGTAACTTGTGACTTGCATCTTGGCATGGATGAAGCCCCGCCCAGTGAGCCTAAGTCTGTAGAGTTGCCGAAAGTGCGTGGTCGACAAAAGTAGACGTGTTCCATTCTTTAACTATGGGAAAACGAAGCGATTTAACAGCCTTCGAACGCGGGATGATTGCAGGTGCTCGAAGTTATGGAGCGAGTATCAGCGAAACAGCAGCATTCGTGGGATGCTTAAGGTTAGCCGGAAGACGGAGTCTGAACGTTCGCGTTGTGGCCTCCCGCGGATGGTTAATGATCGGACAGAACGGAGACTGTCACGACTGGTAGAGGATAACAGAATTGCAACTGTACATCAAATCACTGCTGACCTTAATCAGGGGTCCTCCAAAACGGTCTCTGAATGCACTGTCCGCCGCACACTGCTTCGCATGGGATACGGAAGCCGAAGACCTGTCCACACACCTTTGCTTCTGCAGCCAACAAGCGGAATCGACTCCAATTCATACAGGAGTACAAGGACTGGACTATCGAGCAGTGGAAACAAATCATGTGGTCTGACGAGTCACGATTCCAGTTACATCATTTAGACGGCCGCGTGAGAATCTGGCGGAAACAGCACGAAAGCATGGACCCCGCATGCATGAGTACAACCCTTCAGGCCGGTGCGGGCAGTGTTATGGTCTGGGGAATGTTTTCCTGGCATGCGTTGGGTCCGTTAATACGTGTTGAACAACGTCTGGATGGCACAGCATACCTCCGTATCGTCGTCGATCAAGTCCACCCTGTCATGTTGATGGAGTACCCCAATTGAGAGGGCTACTTCCAGCAAGACAATGCGCAGGGGTGGTTCCAGGAACATGAAGGGGACTTTACCTTACTTCGATGGCCCCCCACAATCCCGAGATATCACTCCAATGGAGCATTTGTGGGACGAAGTCGAGCGAACCATCAGGCGGCTGGATCCACCACTGTCCAATCTAGCACAACTAGACAGTGCTATCCATCAGGCATGGTGTCAGATTCCTCCCACCACCTTCCAACATCTCGTGGAATCAATGCCACGAAGAATCACCGCAGTATTAAAGGCAAAAGGTGGCCCAACGAGATACTGACAGGATGGACATAATAATATGCTCACTCAGTGCATCTTATTGAGAATTTCTAAGGGATATCATATTATTACCATTAGAGCGCGTGCCATTGTATCGATTTCAGCCGTCTTCGAACTTTTCCGTGCTCTGTCCTATAGAGGAAATCGAGTTACGGACGGACGGACAAGGCAAACGCATAAAGCACCTTTCGGTACTTAATTATGTATTCAACTTGGCCAGATAGTCGATTGATATTCTTTAAGGTTTTGAAAGGACTTCAAAGTTTCAAAAGGATATTAAAACAGTTAGGCGAGTTAAAGAAGTACGAGGTCTGTTCAAAAAATACGTAGACTGTTTGAATTGCGCGGGCCCTGTTGATCCCAATCAAAATCGCTTGGTGTCGCCATCTTCTGACAGATCCGCTGATTACAAGGCAGTTTTTTGATTGCAAATATCAGTATTGGTTGATTAGCTACGCGGTTGTTTGTGAAGTGTGTTTTTTTTCGTTTGGCGGATTTTTAGAATGAGTGACTTGAACGAGCAAAGAGTTGCTGTCAAATTTTGTGTTAAACTCGGAAAAACTGCCACTGGACGACTGGAAAAGGCCAGAAATGTGGACGAGAGGTGACTGGTTGTTTCGTCACGACAACGCTCCAGCCCATTCAGCCCTCAGAACTCGAGAGTTTTTGGCCAAACACTCGATCACTGTTCTTCCTCACCCACCCTACTCACCTGACCTCGCTCCTTGTGACTTCTTCTTGTTTCCCAAACTCAAAAGACCTTTGAAAGGAAGGAGATTTGAGACGATTCCCGACATAAAGGCAAATGCGAGGAAGGCGCTGAAGGACATCACAAAAGAAGCGTGCCAGGAGTGTTTCCAAAAGTGGAAACACCGTTGGGATAAGTGTGTGCGTCGGGGAGGAGAGTACTTTGAAGGGGACCCAGATGTGTAACTTCTGAATAAAGTACATTTTGTTTTATGACGTCAGTCTACGTATTTTTTGAACAGACCTCGTATGTTTTAAACAAAGACAATTGTTTAACGTATAGTTTTTATTATGTAAATTTCAAAAGCTCTTCTGAGTCCATGAAGAAATGTTTAAACATTATTTTTTCGAAAAGCCTCGTTTTAATCTTGCCATCTGTACCACAGAAAAAGACGTGTCTCTTGAAATGTTTCCGCCAAAAATTTCAAAATCGATAACGAGCGTTACCTGTAAGTAGGCTACATCTTCGATGAAGAAAAAAAATTTCCAGGCGATAAAGGAGATTCTCATAACCCTCTTAGGTACGCTGTGACGAGGTCCTGGCTTCGTTATAAGAGCCTGGATAAGTCTCGTTGTGTATTTCATTCTCACGAGGAGTCAAAACGAACCTGTTTTTCCCCTCCACGACACGCGATGTTGTCATTGGCCCGAAAGCCGTGAAATCATCAACAGTTGCTCGTCGGAGGGGATGGAGGGCTCTCCCGGTCGGCGTTGGAGGTTTTTACATGGAAAAGGCGAGCTGGTTCGGAGTTTTACGTGGAAATTGAACGAGTAATTAAAAAACACAAAAGGGCTTGACTCTCGTTATTTCTTAGCTAATGTAAACAGGGAAGAGAACGTGATCGGAAAATGGAAGAAAATTTAAGCTTGGCGGGGAAGGAGGGAGGAAGAAAAGAGGCTGTTTGAAGAAAAAGAAATTTTCTTTTATAGCTTACTATTTATATCCTTCGATGACGTCACGACGAAAGCAAATGATGGGCGCAAACATCCGGTTGCCATGGCGATCGAAATGTATTATTTTATTTGATAATGGGGCGATGATTTGGGGTTGCCATGTTCAAAGCTCTACGAAAGGAGGACACTCGGGTTCAATTTTGCTTCTTATTTTCATTATGCTTCCCAACCTTCGTTCTAAATTTATTTACTTGCTTGTTTTTAGTTTCGTTTAGTTTATTGTCAAATTAAGGTGACTTTTATTCTGCAAAATTGCATAGTGAGTAGGAGGAGCTTCAGAATTTGTGCGTAGGTGTTCTCATTAAGAGTGTGCGTGTTTTGACCAAAAATAGGATTTCGCCATTTGATGGACGACGCTTTCTTTAGTTCGTTAATGGGAATTGCATTCATCAAGAGTCTTGATCCTTTAAATACGTTTTCATAGATTATCGTCCTATAACTCTTATCTTTTCAAAAAATATTTACTAATAAGGATTTGAAATTATTAAATGGAAACTGGAGATAATGCTCCATGCATAAGGTAATGATATTATCAAAAAAAGGAAGGAAAAATTTCACGATCTGGATTCGAGCCAGGAACTACAATACTCTTTTCCAAAAAAGTTGGGACAGTGCAGCAGAACTCCAACACATTTGTTTGGATTATTGTATTGCCGTTTATTTCAACGCATTACAATACATAAACGATAAATTAGGCATGGGATCACATATCTTATATGCTTAAAGAAAGATACAGGTGGTTTTCCTGTTTGGCACGTGCAACACACTCCCAAAAAAGTTGGGACAGCACGGCGTTTACCACGGTGTGGCGTCACCTCTCCTCTTGATGACACACTGTAATCTTCTGGGCATCGATGACACCAATCTTTCTAACACCGTAACCGGAATTCTGTCCCATTCCTGTCTGATATAGGATTTCAGCTGTTCAACTGTCCGGGGTCGTCGCTGTCGTAGTTTTCGTTTAATAATACGCCAAACGTTTTCTATAGGCGACAGATCCGGGCTGCAAGGGGGCCAATCCAACATACGAATGCGCTGCCGACGTAGCCATGCAGAAGTTATGCGCGCTGCATGCGGTCTGGCGTTGTCTTGTTGAAATATACACTGACGTCGTCCAAACAGGCGCCTCTTAGATGGCACCATAGCTTGTTCCAGGATCTGTATATACGCTTCAGCATTGACGGTGCCATTGCAGATGTGCAAGTCTCCCATTCCATGGCCACTAATACAGCCCCAGACCATGACAGACGGTGGTTTCTGTACCGAACGCCTGTAGCACGCGGGAATATCCTTTTTGTCTTTGGTCCGGAGTGTACGGCGTCCATTATTTCCGTAAACAATCGTAAAGGTTGATTCATCGGACCACAATATGTTCTTCTAGCGTGCTTGGGACCAATTGCGATGGGCTCGAGCCCATATCAGACGGCGACGTTGCTGTCGTTTGTTGATGTATGGCTTCCGTTGTGCACAGTATAACTTAAGTTTGCATTTGTGGATGCACCGGCGTACAGTATTCAACGATAATGGCTTCCCGAAGAAATCGCGGGCCTACGTGGCTATGTCCGTAATCGCAGCATTCCTATGCGTGACGCAGTGACGTCGGAGGATCCGAAGAGCTCGAGCATTCAGAATAGGTTTTCTACCTTGGCCTCTCCGAACTGTGATCTCACCACTATCTCGGTAGCGCTTGATAATATTATGTACTGTAGATGATGACAGGTTAAATCTTCTGGCTATTGCACGCTGAGAAACGTTGTTTGTGAATTCTTGAATGATTCGTACACGAAGATCTTCGCTAACTGGCTTGCCTCGACCCATCGTTCCGAATAAGTTACCTGAACGACGGATGGCAACTGTTATTTATACGGAATGTAATACGACGTCATCATTCTAGATTATTCCCGAACAATTCGGAAGGTTCCACTACTAACGGCGCTTTCTACAACGTATGTCCCTACTATATTTTTGCAACGTGTTGCAACACCCCCATACAAAATGTTTTGGTGCACACAGTATATTTATGTCATTTCATAAACGTATCTGCTATTTTGTATTCGCAAGAAAGTTTTGTTACATCATCCCTTTTTGTTTTTTTCTATATATTTTGCACTGTCCCAACTTTTTTGGAAATGAGTATTGTACAAGTATCGCCCTCGTTACCTCCACCAATTGGGCATCGTGAACACGGTACAGCAAGAATGGCACCACTTGCTCTTAAAGACTACGAGGTAGTCAAGATGGTAGTTCGTTGCAATGCGGAGAGTGGGCATAGTAAATTGTTGAAAGAGACGAATCATCCTCGCATTGGGGAAAATGCTCCTTTCGTTATTGGGATGGTGCGTATGCAGGACGATTATAGGAAGGGGAGATCGGTGCTGATTACCTAAAAGAATTTCTTATTAGTAGAGAGCTCAACATTTGTATGATATCTTGAAAATGACTTAACTTTTTCACATTCTGTTTTCGACAATCAATAAACATGGCGAACAAGTTCGAAGGTGAGATAGCCGGAATACAGAGGGCCGATTCAGATAAAATGAGACGACTTTGCAGTTCTGTTACGATAGAGTAATACCATGGCGCTACCATCGGTTGTGTTCGATGTGAGAGCAACGTTGTTGGACTATCGCCCGGCATCGTAATTTCCACTGAAGTAGGCTGGGTTTGAGGGACTCCATGGGAAGTTCGTTCCACACCTGCTGACACACTTTCCATAGCCCATCAACGGTTCTTGGTCGGCGATTTCCGACCCGTCGTTTCAGGAGACCAAAACCACAGAAAGCCATCGGTGATGCGTCAGGAGATTTTACAGGCACATGAGAGAAGGGAATAACTCGTATGCCCGTCTCCTGTTCCATCTTCCTGTAGTAAGCCACAGATGACTTGGCAGTGTTCAGTTGTGTTCAGTCACTCAGTTGTGTGACCGCGCGCTTTATGACGTCGCTCCAGCCCAAGATTGTCATGAATTATTCTGGAGATTGTTGCCTGTGAAATACCTTTTCTTTGGGCTAGACTTCTCTGTGTGGGGGGATTTTTTTTCAGCACTTCAGACCGGATTTTTTCGCACCACCTGAGCTGGGTGTGTTGGTTTCTGGTCTGCTTCTCTGCTCGTCCGCGTTCATTAGATGGTCGCAATTTGTTCTTTTTGATTATTCGACCCACAGTAGCTTTGGATTTCGTTTGCATAATTCCACAGTGCACGAAAGACTGAAGTTAGCGTCGGAAAGGCCAAACATATACCCTTCCCAAAAAACTGTGATTTTGGAAGCCATGTTTCAGCACGAAATGCCTCAAATAACAGCAACATGTGTATACAAAGCTAATCCCCATGAATAGTGCAAATCATGCAAATCATATTCCGTCAAGGTCATACGCGGCGTTTAAAGTCATCTCATTTTACCTGAATCAACCCTCCATGGTTACAACAGCACGTGCTCTAATGGTACCATTATGATACCACCACCTTAAAAATATTCTATGTTAACATATGACATGTAATATATCAAACAATCTAACGACGCCTTATGAATGAATATAATGATAATTAAAGACAATTAGAATTGGTTTAGTGATACGTATTTTAATGCTAAGATGTGGCATTACAATGCTATGGTTGTAATATACTTGTTTCAATATCTGCGTCTTCATTAACCATTGATGTCTGCCTCCGTCCTCAAAATTCGAAATTGCTGGATTAACAATGGCGTTTTTGGACCATTGTATTCTAGACCGTACTTGAAATTAAAATCTAATAATCTACAGAGGGTTGAGTACGTTACAACTAAACGATTTGCAAGCGTCATAAGTCTATGAGAAACCCCGCTGCCATGTTCGGTGGTGTTCTATCTGGTGCCCATGGTGTCGAACTATGCTCTGCATCGCACAGACCGTCAATGTACGGGTCGTCTACTTCCAAGAGAGCGTTTCTGCAGTCCAAAGCCGCAATAGTCCATGCGGGATGCGTCTGGAGATTTCACCAAACGGAATTGAATGTATGCCCGTCTCCTGTTCCAGCGTTCGCAAATGGGCGACCGTTGACTTGGACGTATGACTCGCAGCTTTATCCTGATGCATCCATACGCTAATTCAGTCGGAGATTTTTGTGCATTATGTTGCGTACCGTTGACTGTGATACCCCTACCTTATTAGCGACATCCCTTTTGACTTTGGCTATAACCTCGGGTGTTCTGCT
Organism: Rhysida immarginata; assembly: GCA_023313115.1. Lineage (NCBI taxonomy): Eukaryota > Metazoa > Arthropoda > Chilopoda > Scolopendromorpha > Scolopendridae > Rhysida > Rhysida immarginata. Next base: position 17,462 of record JAHWFO010073974.1, read on the forward strand.
TGGAGTGGTTCGTTGTCTTGAGGGTCCAGGTTCGTCCAATGTTGCTGGTGTTGCGGTTTTTCTGTTGTTATTTACTATGTTATAGATTCCTGCCTTCGAAATGGTGAGATCACTGGATTTGCATTGTTTTATAATCATGGAATGGACATGATTTGCTATTATTTTGTTAACGAACAAAAGGTATAAGTTCGATTATTGATGTTAAAGTGTATGAAAATGTCAATAAATATACAAGAAAATATTCACACATGTTGTCGTTTTATTTTATGGTTTATTGTTCTTCTAGGTATATTAAAATTTCTGCAGCTTTGCGCTGAGTAAATGTTCCGTTTCTTATTGATTCTAGGCATTCTTCCAGCGTTTGAGTGGAGTAGTTTCCATATCGGCGAACTCCTTTCTTCTTTCTGCTTGAAACTCTTACCATCCTGCTAAAGAAAAGGTAATCTATTAGCAATATTTATTTTGATCGTAATAAGATTGATATTGAGCTTAACTAAGCCTAAAACGAAATAAAATGAAGTTTTCCGCTACTACTTTTAGGTGGTGCAGCGCAGCTCTTGTTTTGGTTAGAACATAACTACCAAATTACTATCGATCATTTTAAAATTTTAAGGGTAGGATTTAAAAAATAAATAATTTCTATAGGGTCGGGGCACATTAATATGACCACCTCTCCTCGAACATGTTGGAACGTTCCATGGTATGCAGATGAAAAATCATTGCAAATCATTAAAAGCTGACAACAGCAGACGTGTAATAGCATCCGGTAACACAGCAATTGTCGCCGTCATGGGTAGAGCAAGCGACTTGTCGGACATCCAAAAGGGAATGATCATTGGCTATCGGGCCAAGGGGGGCAGCATTTCAGACACTGACACCTTTATGAAGTGCTCTAGGGCTGCCGTTGTGAAGGTGTACCGCGACTGGACGAACCAGACAGTTTCGAGCAACCGAAGACGAGTTTAGAGCATCGTTTTTAGGTTGGGGCTCCGGAGCAGGCGCCTGTGCATCGCCCAAAACTCCTCCAATTCGCAGTGGACTATCGCCATTGGACCTAGGCCGATGGCAAAGGGTTGCTTTCTCTGACGACTCGCGGTTTCTGGTGAACAGAGTGGATGGACGATGGAGAATTCGCCGGGAAGCATCTGAGAACAGGCATCCCGACATCATCGTTGGCATCCCGGCTGGTGGGAGAAGTGTGACTGTTTGGGGGATGTTTTCGTGGTATGGTCTGAGTCCACTGATACCGCTGGAGAGTACACTGAATGCTGTTCGTTACCTGACGATCGTCGCAGACCTGGTACACCTTTTCATGTCGACAGTGTTTCCTCAGGTGATGGCACCTTTCAACAGGACAATGCTCCCTGCCATACTGCCAAAATTGTCCACGACTGGTTGGAGGAGCATGAGGATGAATTCAAGCTACTCCCATGGCCACCAAACTCCCCGGAATTCAACCCTATTGAACGTTTGCGGGACCATCTCGATCGTAATGTCCGTAAGCTGGATCCTCCACCACACACGGTGATGGAATTACGGGATGCACTGATCGCCGAATGGTTCCAGATACCTGCAACTATCTTCCGAGGACTTATTGACTCTCTGCCACGTCGACTAGCTGTTGTGCTTGCCGCCAAAAATGGATATTCCGGATACTAGCATATGGTCGTATTAATGTGTCCCGACCCTGTATAGTTGTTGGAAGCACTCATGAAATCTCCGTAAGACCCGTTGTCGCAGCGTCAATAATTTCATCAGAGCATGTAAAATGTCTATTTTTCAACTGGGTTTAATTCTTCTTCATAAGTAGAGATGATGTTCCAACTTTGGTACAAATATTGTTGAACCAGTTGTGAGCCGGAGTGTCATCATATAGCGTATTCGTATCTTTATAATAACATTTTGTAATGTTAGACTTTTTATTCACCCTGTATGTTTACAAAGCTTGGAAACTAATATTTTATTCGCAAATTCTTTTGCCCGTGCTTGATATATAAAATAACACAGTTTTAAAAATGCCGCAAATCTTGCTTCTTATTTCATTAAATATATTATGCTTAGCTAAATCGTAGTGTTGTAATTTCATAATACCTGGAAAATGTTGATAAACATAGCTGCATGTTTATTGAGTAGTAGAGAATGACCAGAAATTACTCACACTATTTATTAAGTCTTTATTTGAGGAACCATTCTCTTTAAACAGTTTCCGGCAATTAACAAAACAACAACTCAATATGTGTTCAAACATTGAATGCGCAAGTTTTGGTGCCCTGTTGTTTCCCAACAACTTGATGGGCTGTATGGTTTTTAAATATTTTATTGTAGATGCTTCAGGAACTGAATACTGGTTTAGTAAGTTTAGCGCCGGCTGCTGTTATTGTGCTAAACGAAGTTGCTGACTGACTTTGGATATTAGGAAATTTTTTCTTGAGGAATATAAAAATATTAAACGACATCAATGGCATTTTGATTATTAAGTAACGGAGAAATGGAGTTCTTATTGGTTTACGAGGTTCTCTATCATCCTGCGTATACATCCTGGTCTCATTTGCAATTCGTTTCTTCAAATTTCTTGTTTGCTTGAGGCGCAATTATATGCAACAATGATTTTTTGATGGTTTTCATTAAAGTTTTGTCTTGGTACAGAGTGGTTATAATTAAAGTGACACCATTTAGACCCTTCTAGCGGTCGTTCTGGTAATCAGATTTTGACGAAACTTGATATATATGTTATACAGACCATGGGGAAGAGAATTTTGCAATAAAAAAAATTAGTTCACCTTTTGACCGCTACGTCAAAATATGGCGCTGGTCATGTAAGAAAATATCTGAGAATTTTTACTCAATCCGAGACTTTATGTAATGAGATGTAAAATTAGAAAAGTTTTAAAATGACAGTGGAATTAAATGTAAAGTCATTCTTCACGATGGCTTTAGCTAAAAAGGATCGAGCTTTATTGGTGAAGTTGTTTTACCAGAACTGCAATAATGCTTCTGCTGCACTACGAGAATATCGACGTTTGAAAAACTTGCGAAATGGGCCTATGTCCATTAATAGTTTAAAAAAGATGATTAAGAAATTTGAAGAAACTGGTGGGTTGGGTGTACTGCCAGGGAGAGGACGGAAACGAATTGCAAATGAGACTGTGGAAGACGCTGCTGCTGCTGCTGTAGTGGAGAGTGCTTCAAGTTCCCAATATTCTTCAGCAAGTGCTCGAGCCGTATCACGTGATTTGTCTATTCCGTGGTCTACGGTACAAAAAGTTATGCGTTCCATTTTAAAGTGGTATCCATACAAGATCCAGGTGGTTAAAAAGTTGCTTCATGAAGATCGGAAAAACGCACTGATTTTGCTTGCCAGAAATAGCCGTCTATAATGCATGGCCATGAAACATTTTGTGCTCAGATGAAGCGCATATCGCACTAGACGGAGCAGTGAATGCTCAAAACTGTCGCATCTGGGTTACTGAAAAGCCGATGGTTGTGCATGAAAAGCTTTTGCACTCTGATTACGTGACTGTATGGTGCGGATTCACTTCACATTTCATTCTTGGTCCCTTTTTCTTGAAGAGAACATTCCTCAAGGCACTAAAAGATGTTCAATCACTGGTGCTCGTTACTGCAAACTTCTGCTGCATAAAGTCATTCCTGCTTTACAAGATAGACACTACTGTACATTGCACCCTACATTGCACGACAAGTGAAGGAACTGCTTCATGCTCATTTTGGAGATGATCGGGTGATTTCGAGAGCTTTTCCAACTGCATGGCCTCCTCGTTTACCGGACTTAAACCCTTGTGACTTCTGGTTGTGGGGATATTTGAAAGATAATGTCTATGGAGGAATAATACGGACTGGCCCTGAATTGAAAGCAAGCATAACACGCCATATCACCGCGATTCCTGAGGAAACTCTTCGCTCTACTATGGAACACGCAATAATGCGCTTTGAACATGTCATTGACACAAATGGAATGCACATTGAACAAATGCTCTGATTTTATAAATTTCTCTGCTTCTAACTTGTTTTTGTTATTATTCATGTGCCATATTTTGACGTAGCGGTCAAAATGTGAACTAATTTTTTTTATTGTAAATTTCTCTTCCCCATGGTCTGTATAACATTTATCTCAAGTTTCGTCAAAGTCTGATTACCAGAACGGCCGCTAGAAGGTCTAAATGGTGTCATTTTAATTATAACCATCCTGTATTTGATTTGCTTCATTATATACGAATATACAGCGTATGTAATTCCGAGCAGAATGATTTTTTCGCTCGTCTCTTCTGTCTGCGTCATTCTTAATCAGCGGACTTCCCACTTAATCATGTTTGTTGTTTTCCCTAAGAGCAGAGTTCTTTTGCCATTGCACATAGATGACTAATACAACGGTTTGAAGGTGAAAGGAGAGGGGAGCTTAGAAGGCACAGAAGTGCCAAGGAAACTGGGTAATGGCGAAGAGAAGTGCAATTCTTATTGATTGAAGGGAAGGGAAGAAAAGTTTGTACGGCGAACGATTGGGAGATGAGCAGCAGTGACGGGCGAACTCGCTCGACATCCCCCTGCGATTTGCCCCATCTGCCACAACCGTTTGCCTTCAGCACAAGTTTTCTTAAAAAGGACTGGGCAGGAGAAAAACACGTTCTTTATATATACATATACTAGCAAAGGTACCCGGCGTTGCCCGGGATAATTACACTTAGATGTAAACAGAACAATCTCAAAAAATTAAATTAAATTTTGCAATATCTTAAAAATAAACACATGAAAATGCTTAGAATTAATACAGTAAAAA
>JAHWFO010073977.1:0-23019 GCA_023313115.1 Rhysida immarginata
TTCTTTCGTTGCGCGAGCTATAATATGTTTTGATTAGTACCTTTATAGGATCAGTACCCTGGCAAGGGTTGATAATTAGGTTTATCTCATGTGGGGTGGAACTAACACTGCTACTCCTTAGCACAAGGGCTATTATGAGTATTGAAGGCGAAGATGCGATACTGTTTCTCTCACAAAATATTACCTGCTGAGCATTTAAAACTGCTTCCCCCTCTACCAAGCACCTTTTTCTTTCATTACTGGCATTCAGTCTAAGATAATTTAAAATATCAGCGATGGATATGCTTATTAAAGTAGCTGCATCACTAGTTGCCATGCTGTGAGGTATCGATTGCTGTTCACCTCCCCTCTTCGGCGGCCATATTGGAAGCTTGAGTCATTAGCCGCTAGAGGGCTGACGACTGCCAATACCATTTTCTTTCGCCTATTTTAGCAAAACACTGGATTTTGGAAGACAATTGGTACTTCCGGTTGGAATTTTGAAAAATTTTCATAACAAAAGTTGTTTAAAATTGAAATTGGAACACTTTTTAGTCCCTTCAAAATTTTCATAACCGCAATGTTTAACAAGGTATTTCAAAATTTATATTTTGGCGCTGGAGAAAACTGATACTTCCGGTTCACCGATTCCACTGGAAAACTAATCAGACCTCCCGAGGAAGATTATAATCTTAAGTTGAAGTTTGGTCTCGATAGCTTTAGCCGCTTGGACGCTATCATGGACACACACACACGCGCACAGACATTTTCCAGAAATCACTTTTTCGTAATCTAGGGACCCTAAAAGGTGAAGATCAGTGAAAATCTGGAGGTCGAAGTTTTTCGTGATTACAATACTTCCTTATACTATGTACATTGTATAAGAAAGTAAAAAGGCCTTGTACGATCCTGTTTTTCGTATTCCGCTGATTAATGGCCACTAGGTGATTGAAATGCGTATACTTGTTATTAAATTCTTTATTGTGGACAAGTGGTGTTCACTTTATTTCCCTTTTGTGTGTTGTCAACCGCAAAAAATATTAGAAATATTGGAAATTCAGCATAATCTATACTCTGTTCACGAAAGATTCACTGGGCGTGCCCAATTAAATTTCCGACTTCCATTATTAGACGTTGTTGCAAAGTGAAATTAGAAGTTGTTGCAAATTTTCGTTGGACAGAGAATAGAATGTATATAAATACGGCAACATGTTTTTTGTTATGGACTTTTACCTGTGTTAACGTGGACGAATGAGCATGAAACTTATATGGTTGGAAAGTTCCTGTGCTCTAAATTTGCACCATATTTTTTGTTTGCGTATTTGTTCACGTTAACACAGGTAAAAAGCGTTTCAAAAAGGTAGCATTAAGGAACAGGTTGTGCACCATATTTATCAACGCATGTAGCATTGCCTTTTTATTGATTTTTTATTTAATAAATGTCAAATTAACTCAAATCATAAACGCTTTTCCTAAATCCTAATGAATTTTAATTGTTGTGTTGTTAATGTTCATTTGAAACCATTAGAAAACCGTATAGCAAATACTCTGCAGCTTTTGAAAGTCAACCAACTGATTTCAGAACGTGAAGGTCCCTAACTATAATATACTACCTTTAATGTACAGTCAACCAAAGGAAATAATCCACACGAGTTTAACACTTCATATTACAGTTCATGCTAATGTGTTGTTTTAATTCTAATTATTTAAATTTAATAATCTTAATAATGTTAACTCTAAATAAATTAATATTGAAACGGTAAAACTTAGAGTAAAATTCAAGTGTGGATTATTTCCCTTTGATGACTGTACCTATAGAAACAACTGCTTAAAAATTGTTATTAACCAACTACTCAAAATATTTCTATAATTAAGAGGTAAGTATTTTATGTATTTCTCGTCGTTTTCTAAGCTATTTTAAAAATTTTTTCTTACATTTTGAAAGTAATATTTTTACTTAAAAATAAAATAATTACCAATTTTGAAGTTTTTGATTTTTATTTATTTTTTAAAAATTTTGTTAACACTCTTTCTTTAGTAACAAAAAAGTTAATGATTTTTGGTCCGAAACAGACCTTAATTTTCCACATTGGAACGGGGGGAGAGACGCAGAGATAGGGAGGGACAATTTAGCTTAAATATAAATATTATATTTACATAATAATTCGATAAATACAGGGTCTTTATAATTAAAGTTCCATTTTGACATGGCCATAAAAAAAAACAAAACTACTAGACCAAAAGCTATAATACTCGGTAATATTATACAAGATGGCATGGAAAGTTCATACCCACCAAAAAAAAAAAAAAAATTAGTTGAAAAGGTCACCACCAGCATAGAATGGCGCTCTATGCAATATTCGTATACGAAATTAGACACGAAGACACATTCAACATGCTTTCAGTAAATGGTGGAGGCCACATTCAACATGTAACTAATTTTAGTAACGATTAAAGACTTGTTAACCTGTGTCTTCGTGTCTAATTTCGTATACGAATATTGCATAGAGCGCCATTCCATGCTGGTGGTGACTTTTTGAACTAATTTTTTTTGTTGATGGGTATGAACTTCCCATGCCCTCTTGTATAACATTACCAAGTATTATAGCTTTTGGTCCAGTAGTTTCATTGCAGTGAAATGAATCGGGAGTGTCAGAAATGTCATGCAAAGCATTTTGGATATTTATTGTGTTATCTACTTTTCATTATTCAAAGTTTATTAATAACCAAGATTGAGGCTAGAACAATTACACATATATTTTTTTTTCTCAGAAATGTGATCGAATTTCGATCAATGGGGGATCCTAGTAATAAGAAATACTGATTGCCTCCGAAGATAATCAACATTGTTTGTAACCTCTCTATACTAAGTACCAATGTATTTGTCTGAGTTTTTGAACTGTCGAAACCTGGTGACTCAACATACACTATCTACCCAAAAGCATCCGGACACTTTCGATTTTAGACGTTTTGTCGAATATCGAGAAAAATCTAGACGAATTATCCTGAAATTTCAGGGATGTTACACCTCATATATTTCATCAAAGGCTTTCTTCCGAAGACAAATAGGGGATCAGAAACAAATTGAACATAAAAATAATGTTTAGTTTGCACCCCAGTTTTTTTTTTTCAGTTAAATTTTGCGACCTATTTACGAGAAAATACAATAGCCTCCAACTCTACCCGTTTTGCAATTTCAACTCCCAACTCTATTCCATGAAATCCTAAAAAAATATGTCAGATCTGCAGCTCTAGTCAATGCATTAGAAGTACAGATCATTTAGGTTAGCTCAGTTACAACGTTAGAATGTGTAGTACAAACAAAAACTAAACAAAGACACCATACCAAATCTTAACCTGGGAAAATTGAGCCTTGTTAACAGAAATCAAAATACACTTTCAAATGTGTTCACTTGGAAATGGCAATTAATTTGAGTGTGGTCATTAGCTTCCAAAAGACATTTATGTATTTCATATTGTATATCACAACACATCTCTGTGCAAAAAAGCTTAAATATACAGGGTGTAAATTATCTTATTCAAAAGCACTACAATACGATGTAGACGAAATTCAGGCGATTAAAGTGAAATAAGGCACTTGGGGTCGCAAATCGCAAGCAACGCCGTAAATTGAACGTCAAACTAAGTTGAATGGCGTGGCGCTGCCTAGCACGAGCCAAATTTGGGCGACTGTGTTCACCTCTTCGGGAACCAGCAGAGAGCGGGGGAACCAGCTAGGCCGCGCCAGGCCGCACCCCGCTACGCAGCGCCAAGCCATTCAGCTTAGTTTGACGTTCAATTTACGGCGTTGCTTGCGATTTGCGACCCCAAATGCCTTATTTCGCTTTAATCGCCTGAATTTCGTCTACATCGTATTGTAGTTTTTTGAAAAAGATAATTTACACCCTGTATATTTAGATAAAATACTGGTTTGTCTGTAATAGAATTCACACACTTACCATATCAATCACCGACCTAGGATAATAAATACATAAGTTATCTTAAGTTAGATCACATTAAGCACAGCATATAATTAAAAAATATTTTTCATAGGCTGAAGGATTTCCAAAAGAAATTGTGTGGACTTCATTGATTTGCCTTAATGGTATGTTTATAATTCACTAAAATGTTAACAGCAGAATTTACACAAGTTATATTTGAGATTATACAAATATCCGATCAGGGATTTAAAATTTCATGAATATCATGCCTCAGCCCGTTCCCTAGATAATCAGAAAATACGCACAAGATGGCCAATTTATAAAGTCACCCTTCATAGTAAAGTGAGCAGCTCTGATTAGGAAACATTTATAACTGGCAAATACAACCCAATCTCAAAAGTATGGAATAATTCAATTTCATCATATGATGGGTTTACACTTTATTCATGAATTCTTCAACAAATTTTATGAAAATAACTTAGCAATATGTTTTTTTTTTTTGTAATCTATGTATTACATTCATCAGAAAAACGAAGAGACAAAATATAATGATTATTACATCAAAAGAAAAGGTAACAAATGTAAATACGTGTTGTCTCAGAAATAAAGAATAACAAAAATTGTGTCGCAAAATAATGGAATGATTACACAAAATTTTTTTTAAAAGGTTTAGTAGTTTGTTGGAAAACCTCGGTGTTTACCTACTGACACACATCTCTTAGGCATTGAAGTGATTTTGTCCCCTAAATGTTGAAGACTTTGTTTTAGGAGGGTTCTCAGTGTTTCGAATGAACTTTTTCATATCCGCCCATAAAATTTCGATATGTCTGGCGAATCTCTTCGCCAAGACAAAACATCAATTCCAAAATTAGACAACCATGCTCTGGTAGATTTCAAGTTGTGGCAAGATGCTAGGTCGTGTTGAAAAATAACATTGTCATCACCAAAATGGTTTTCAATTGTTTCTAATATTCCTATCTCATGTTTCCTTTAAGGAATAACACTTTTCCTGGCCCATGGACAGAAATGCATCATCTCACCATCACACTATCTGGCTGCTTAACGACTTGTTTCACACACCCTGGCTCCAATGATTCATTGTCTCTTCTCCACACATGGTCATTTTGTCCAACAGACACTTCAAATTTGCTTTCGGCACTCAAGACAACACTTTGTGATAGGTGATGACCGATGGTTCCTTGCCCAAGCAACACGTTTTGATCTCTGCTGTGGTGTCAACAAAGGTTTCTTCTTTGGAACTTTTGATCTAAAACCTGCTTCTAATAATCTTCTATGCTAACATTCACACCATGATCTTTCCAAACTTGTTGATAGCCACGAATTATTGTATCGAATCTTTAATTAAGCACCATCATTTTGAGTTGTATGTCATCACGCTTAGTTGTGCATCTTGGTCTCCCATTTTGTTTTCTATGCTGGGGTTACAGATTCATTTTTCTTGAATTCTGTGAATATTTTTGATACACTTCCTTGGACAATATGCAATTCTGTTGGTACTTGCTGTTGTGTTTTTCCAGTTTTTCTGAGACTTACAATCAATTCCTTCTGAGAAACTGACAGTTTTTTGATTTGCCCATTGTAGCAAAAGCAATCAAGTAACGATTTATATGTCAAAGAAATATTGAATGCTTTATGACAAACATTCATGAACTCATATCCCCTAATAAAATATAGGAGTCTATGGTAATCAGAACACACAATTTCTAAGATTATTCTATTATTCTCCGACAAAATATTTGTTATTCCATAATTATGAGACACGATTAATCATCATAGGAAACGATTTTCGCTTATACAAATGACACCCTTTTTAAAAGAGCACTATTTGTTAGAGAAGCTAATTTCTAAAACAGTTAAATAAACTGCTAAAAGATGTGTACACTTCAAAGAATTTGTGTAAATTTTGTTTTTACCTTAATACAAGATTTGCTCTGATGTTAAGGTGGACATATACAGGGTATTCAAAATTCAGTGTACAACACACTTTTGGGAAGGTAGTGTGGGTTATTCTAAACAAAAAAAGTTCACATGAACATGGGTCCGAATTTGAATGATAACTGAGATATGAACAGAAATAAAAATGCCACCACCAAGATCAATAAGTTAATAACTCAAGTTCTGTAACATCTAGTGTCACGTCAACGGAGTAATCGATCGCAACAACAAAAGCACGTGGAGAGATTCGACGTCAATAAACATCATCATCAGGAAGAACATCCCCGAGCAACAAGTGGTTCTACCCGCCCGTTATTGGCTATGCAAAACAGAGAGCGAAGAAGGCAGGGCAAAGGAAGAATAAAAGGCGAGACAAATGAAGAATCGAGGACTGGCTCAGACGATTCTTCCAACAACCAGACTGAAGGAAGGAAACCATGTCGGATCGGAACCCAGGTCTTCAGACCGCCCCCAAGGACTCAAGGAGAATCTCGCAAAAGGCAAGTTACAGATATTGTGAATACCGTTAACATTCTGAATTGTCCGTCGACAGTGCCTTAGGATCCACAAAGGGAAATCCACACAGGTCCTATGGAGACGGAGCCCGACAACTGCCTAGCCGAGAAGGGACAGCATGACCCGGTCGTAGATGACAGCATTCCCGATACAACAGATTCTTCCTCTAATAACGCCACCGACATCACAGACTGGGACCACTCATGCGCCTTACCGCTTCTATATGTGTCTGGCAGCCCGAGGACTTCATATTGGCATAATTCGAGCGACTGGAACGAATCTCGACGCGGAGTCACTCCCTCTGCGTGGGCCCGTAAACAGGTTAGGGTGAGCGCGCGAGGTAAAATATTACATGTATTTCGGTGCCATGTGAACAACGTTGATATTAGATGTGCTCCATTGAAATTGATCGTTATCCTAATAATTTGTCTATTTTAATAAATGCAGGAATCCGTTCCCGGACACAGTGACATTATCCCCCCGACCGAGACGAACTCGTTACCTCGACCATACTCTACTTAACCAAGCCGAAGGATTCTCGTATAAGAAAACCTTGTCTAGAAGATAACTGAATGTATCAATCTCAATTTATTCGAATTTTACGATTCAACTTGTATTACTGTCCGCTTCCCACGAAAATTCTCCTGCGTTGTTGAAAGTGCTCCCGCTGATGGGGGGGGGGGGGGGGGGGCAACCTAAACCACGTGCAAGTTAACGGCAAGCTCCAGATACTGCTTTCCCTGCCTACCCTCCATGCATTTTCGTATTTGTGTTCCCTATTAGTGCTGTGGACGCATCCACGACCGCAGCGCGCAGTGAGCATTTTCGTCGGAAGCGGACAGTATTCATCACCACGTGTTAGGATGTTGACTACGTAACTCGGAAACTACTGGTTGGAATTCGATCGAATTTTAACGGTACACACAGTTTTATGTACCCTGTTGGTTTGCCAAAATCCATCATTCTAGATGTTACAGAACTTGAGTTATTAAGTTATTGATCTTGGTGGTGGCATTTTAATTTCTGTTTCATATCTCAGTTATCATTCAAATTCGGACCCATGTTCGTATGAACTTTTTTTTTGCTTGGAATAACTCATACTACCTCCCCTAAAAGTTTGTACATTGAATTTTGAATCACCCTGTGTATAATTAACTAATTTGCTTTTATTCAGAAAGTGATGACAGCAGAGAGAGCAAAGATTTTATGAAAGGATCAGTGCAGTTATCGTTACCAGAGGGTCATACGGTGCCAGAATCTGAAAAGGCTTATATAACTGTAATTGGTAGGCTTATAACTTTTTCACCAAATTTTCATTGTGAAGCCAATTTCCTATTAAAAAGTGCTCGTTCTTCTTTTTTCTCCACAGGTGATACAATGGGTCCTACTTTACAAGGACTAGACCACCTGGTACGATTACCAGTTGGCTGTGGCGAACAAAACATGGTACTTTTTGCTCCAAATATTTATGTGCTAACGTATCTGCAAAACACTAACCAGTTGACAGCAGTCATGGAGAAAACAATAATATCTCACTTGAAAACAGGTGAGCGCTTCTATTGTAAATTTATTTGTAATTAGGAGTTTCATTAATTAGTAAAAGGGCTATACAGAAAGTAAGTTCCATTTTTAAATATTGCTGCATTGGAAACCTAATCACCCTCAAAGTAGTCTCCTTGGGACTCCACACACTGCTCCCAGCGGTGCCGCCATTGTTGGAAGCATTCCTGGAAAGCGTCTTTCGGAATGGAGTTTAGCTCGGTTGTCGTTGCAGCCATAATGTCCTCTCTTGTCTGAAATCGCGTTCCTTTCAATGGCCTCTTGAGTTTGGGGAACAGCCAAAAGTCGTAGGGGGCCAGGTCAGGAGAGTAAGGAGCCTGTTGTACCACGGGAGTCTGGTTTTTCGCCAAAAAAAGTCTGAATCAAGTTTGGTTTTTGAGGCGCCAATTGCCTGTCGACCACAACTGCGGTCTCTTGCGCCGCACTGCATTACGTAGGCGACGGAGGACATCCCTATAGTACTCTTTGGTGATTGTTTGACCCTGTGGTGCGTACTCGTGGTGTACCACACCGCGAGAGTCAAAGAAAGCAGTCGGCATCGCTTTCACATTGCTGCGCACTTGGCGAGCCTTCTTTGGTCGTGGTGACCACTGTGACGACTGAGCTTTGGTTTCCACCTGGCTGTCGCCCAGTTTCTGGCAAAATTTGATGCAGTAACGCTGCTCCAGTCGTTCCGTCATTTTCCTTCAAATCAAAAACCGACGAGAGCACAACACACTACCTCCCTCTAATGCTGATTGCCAGCAACTGACGCTATTGAGAGGCGGGAAAAAATTCACGCATGCGCACAAAGGTTCAAGGTCGGCTCGTGCAAGCGCACGCGATCCAAATCCATCAGGTTTTCGCAAAAAAAAATTAGGTCGGATACTTTTCTCATAGGCCTCGTACTTGCTCAAAACAATCGAAATCAAGACCCCAATAGTGGAAACTACGTAGAAAAGTTGTATAAGTTGTATTCTTCGGATACCAGCAAGCACCTTTGATAATGTTTTCTGAATGTCCCATTGGAACTTCCTTTTTGGATAACCTTCGTAGTAATTCCAATGTTAGTTATTACTTAAGTAACCAAGCAGAACTTAAAGTTCACTCGAAAACTTAAAATTATGATGTATTATATATAAAAAGGTTCATTTCTTTAGGCTATCAAAGAGAACTGTCTTACAGGCATAATGATGGATCTTTCAGTGCTTTTGGTGAAAATGATAGAGAAGGTAGCATCTGGTTAACAGCGTTTGTTCTGAAATGTTTTGCTGAAGCAAGAGAATATATTTTCATCGATGAAAGCATCATGAATACAAGTATTGCGTGGATCACCGATAACCAAATGGAAAACGGTTGTTACTCTTTTGTAGGAAAAGTACTGCATAAAGCTATGAAAGTAAATATGGTGGCAAATTTTGTTCTTTGCTAACTTAATTCCATTATAGTCCCAGCTTTATCATTGGTAAAATTCCAAAATGAAAGTCAAAAGAAGGCTACGTCAAGCAGGGACCAAACTTAGAGATATTTTAATTTTTTTTCATTTCAGGGAGGTATCGATGATTCTGAAAGTTCGTTTGCAGCTCTAACTGCATATATCACTATTGCGTTATTGGAAGCGGGGTTATCCAATGACAGCAGTTCTATTATTAATGCATTTTACTGTCTCAAAGCAGAAAAAGAGCCTGACCTATACACGCTTGCAATATCAACATATGCTGCTATTCTTGCCAAAGATGAAGAATATTCATCATATCTTCTTAAAAGATTGATGGGACTTAGTTTTTCAACAGGTGAGTAAAATAATTTTAGCATTTAATAAAATAAACTCTTGACTTATTTTCATACACAGAACATATACACTGAGTTAGCAAAACTCATGGGATAGTTACTTAATATCTGGTCGGGCCACCTCTGGCCCTGTGGACTATAATAGGCACGGCCTACGAGATAGTAAATTTTACTATCTCGTACGCCGGGGAGGGGCACAAATACAAAATTTCAGATTCTTAGGCTTTTTCGTACAAAAGTTATAGCTTGCTTTGTACATGGAGCCTCGCGGTCTCTGCCGAGGCCTCGGAGGATTATATAAATTTTAGTGTGTAATAGGTAAAATTTTAAGCAACACATTATAAATATAAGACATTTCTGGTTTCTAGACTTAAGGTTTTAAATTTATAGCTTGATTTTAGATTGAGGCCGCAAGGCCCCTGCCAAGAGACTTATATAATTTTTAATATAGATTAGCTAATTTTTTAAATAGCACACTACAATTAAACAAATTTGCAGGACCGTAGGCCTTTCCGTTCAAATTTTATAGCTTCAATTGTATTTGAGGCCACCAGGGACCCCGAGGCCTATACCAGTCTCCTTGTATATTGTCTATAATTTTCAAGTAACACACTATAAAAATATAAAACTTCAAGTTCATAGGCCTTTTTTTTTATTCAAATCTTAGAGCTTATTTGTGATTTGGGCTTCAGGGGCCCTGTGGAGACCTAAGAGCCTTATATCAGTTTTTGGTGTATATTAGCTAAATTTTTTAGTATACTACTATAAGTATACAAATTTTCAGATTTCTAAGCCTTTTCGTTCAAACATTATAGCTCTGTTAGTGTTTAGGGCATCTGCCAGGGTCCCAGAGGACTATATATGTTTTAGTGCATAAGAGCTAATATTTTAAGTAACACACGATAAATATGCAAGAATTCAGATTTCTAGACTTCTGGTTCAAAAGTTGAGGCTTGATTTGTGACTCGGGGCTCAATGCCCTAGTCGTGACCCCAGGGCCTTATACCTGTTTTAGTGTATATTAGCTAATTTTTTAAGTAATTTTCTATAAGTATACAAAATTTCAGATTTCTAGACCTTTTCGTTTAAAAGTTGTAGCTTAGCTTGTGTTTAGGGCCTGTGGGGCTCTGCTGGGGACTATATAATTTCTTGTGTATTTGCAGTGTTTTTTTAGTGCCACACAATGAATATACAAAATTTCAGATTCCTAGGCTTTTCCGTTCAAAAATTATAACTTGATTTGTATTTCAGGCCTCGGAGTCTTCTAGCGGGCTCCATAGGCCTACATCAGATTTCGTGTATAATTGCTATAAATATACAAAGTTTCAGGTTCCTAAGTCGTTCCGTTCAAATGTTATATCTTCAATTGTATTTGGGGCCTCGGGACCTCTGGTTTCTTGTATATTGGTTTTATTTTTTTAGAACCGCACTATAAATTTACGAAATTTCAAGATTTTTGCCCTGTTTGTTCAAAAGATAAAAAAAGAACCATGAAATTCATACAAGTGGCCCCTGAGGGGGTCCCGGGCCACCCAAGAGGATTCACTATATTTTTCGCACCGTTCTCTATATAGGGCCTACGTGTGTAGAAAAGTTCAAGCCAGGCCCGTTCTTAGGCATACGCTGACTACGCATCCGCGTAGGGCCCTGAACGTGAGGGGGCCCCCGTGAGGTGCCCTCGATCCCCCGGTTTTTTTTTTAATTGGCACTGCAGCCGTCTGTGTCACTCACGTTACCTTCCTCATCCTGAAATTTATCATCCTGAGTTGAATTCGGAGGTCTAATTTCCACGCATTTTCGCAGAGCTTCCAGGGGGGGCAGAGCCCCCCCTGGACCCCCCACGTAGGGCCGCATAATACCTAAGAACGGGCCTGTTCAAGCCTCTTGGTCAATCCTTTCCAAAGTTATGGCATCAGAATGTTCTGAGCATTAGTGGGAGGATTCGCTATACTTCAAGTAGAGTTCTTTAAATTCTGACGTCAAACAGTCAAACTCTGACGTCACAAATTGCTCAAACGCAATCAAAACTCCATAGACATGAAAGGAAGTCAGTTGGAGAAACCACAAAAACACACTGTTTGGTCCACCCTAGAGGATTCGCTATGTTTTCCCTCCGTCCTCTGTATAGGGCCTGCGTGTGTAGAAAATTTCATGCCTCAAGGTCAAGCCTTTCAAAAGTTATGGCGTGTGACATACATCTGTACCGTCATTAATAGGGTTTTAGATGATGCTAAAAACCCTAAAAACAGAGCTTCAAGAGCAGAGCGCGATCCTTCATAGTTAGAGTGTTGGAGATATATTTATTTGTTGTATTTTTACCACTTTGCTACTAGTTGGCGTTGCTGTAAAGAACTCGTCTGTATTCCCTCTGTTTCTTTATTCTCCTGAATAAAGTTATACAACATTCTCATATTGTTGTCAAAACAAGAAAGACGTATGATTGTTTTTGTTAACAGGTTATGGGCCTAGCCCAAGACGAGAATCATAAAAAAAAATCGAATCACTTAGATGACCATCCATGAAATCTATGGATACTATGTGAAAAATGAACTGAGAAATTCGTCAATTGTGAGTACAAAAACAAAAACAATCGTTTATAATTTTTCTTTGGTGAGAACTGTGCTAAGATAAGAATAGCAGAGATTAACAAATTCATCCTGTAAAGAACGTAGGTTTAAAAAAATCAAAAAAACTTTGGCGCCATGAAGCAGCTCATGATGAAGCATTCAAGCAGCTCTGTCAGCGGTGCGCATGTCCCGTATTAGTAATGTGCATATCTCCAGACGAGGCTTCCGATATTATACCAGTATTAGTATAATCTCGGAAGCCTCGCTCCAGACAATGTGAACTTTGCCAGCGCCATCTATCGGCAGATTTTGGAACTATTTTTTTTCCTTTGCCAAACAAAATTCCATTGCCTCATGATTGTTCTGCTAAAATTGTTTATATTTTAATATAAAAAAAAAAGATAATAATTAACGACATGACTAAGGTGTACTTATTTTTTGTTTTATTTTAAGAGAATTTATTATTTTGGGGAAATCCTTCCAAGTCATCGACGGCATTGAATGTTGAAATCAGTTCTTATGCCTTGCTTTCTTTGGTTTCCATGGGCGATGAAAAGCATCTCTTGGATGCTCAGAAAGTTTTTCGTTGGATCACTCAACAAAGGAATTCACAAGGTGGATTTATCTCTACACAAGTAATTAAAAATGTTTGAACTTTAAAAAAAAAAAAAAAAGCAAACAGATAAGAAAATAAGGAACAAACAAATCATTAAATTCCAAACATATCATTGCTATTAAAACAGGATACCATTGTTGCTCTGCAAGCTTTATCCAAATTTGCAAGCAAATTTCAAGATATGGATGTAGATTTGGAAATTTCTGTTGAATCAAACCAATTTCATCACGTGTTTCGCATAAATAATGAAAATAAACTGGTGCAGCAGACGATTGACATACCTGTACTTCCAACAGTAATGGATTTTACAGCGACAGGAAAAGGCTACTCGGTTCTACAGGTAAGCTGGGATGATGACTAATGCAAAATTTGAGACTCAAGGATTGCTGAAGGTTAATCTAAAGAAATATTTGACAGACCGTGTTGAAGTATAACTTACAGCACACGGAAGGAAGCGATGCATTTACTTTGGAGACTCGTACAGAAAACTTTGGCACAACAAGTGCTTCTTGTAAAAGAAACCGTTTAGAAATTTGTGCAAGGTGATCTTATATAAACTTCGTATTTTTCTATTTTCATATTCATTATTAATACACTCACTTCCAAAAGTTAAGCACGGAGAGGTAAAATGCCAAAAAATGGACAAGCACTGCTTTGATTGATATGAAATGGTGAAAGTAAGTATCTCTATGTCTATTCATGAAACAAAACAAAGAATTACATACAGAGATTAAAAAAAATATTGAATTTACATAAATTATAAGATGATGACATATTTGCGTCATTAACAAATGCAAAACAAACAACAAAAAAGACATTAATAGGGTATGTGAGCACCCCTCAACGTCGTACAAAGTGTACAGCGTGTGATCATGCTTTTTTACGAGGTGATCAACCACCGCAGAGTCCAGTAATAGCCATTCCTCCTGTAGGGCAGTTTCCAAATCGTTAAGAGTGGCTGGAGGTGGGAAACGTCTACATACAGCATGGCCGAGGGCATCCCAAAGATTTTCAATGGGATTAAGGTCCGGTGAGTAAGCCGGCCACTCCATACGTGCAATGCCCTCACTCTCCAGAAAGTCGTCAACGATGGCAGCTCTATGGGGACGGGCATTATCGTCCATTAAAACGAAAGAAGAACCAACTGCTCCAGCGTACAGTTTCACAATGGGGTCTAGGACTTCATCACGATACCGTACAGCCATCACAGAACCTCGCCTGTAGATGTGCAGGTCGGTGCGATATCCCAATGCAATCCCTGCCCAGACCGTGATGCTTCCACCGCGGAATGCGTGATGTTCGATGATGTTTTCGGGCTGATTGTGTGTGCCTTGTTCCCTCCAGACCTTAACACGCTTATCATCGGGTTGTAGGGCAAATCTGGACTCGTCTGTGAACATAACGTTGCCCCAATCCGACACAGTCCTATTCACATGCTGGCGGCACCACTGTATTCGTGCCAGTCTGGATTGGACGGATAAAGGAACACAAACTCGTGGTACCCGGGCGTACAGACCATTGATGTGTAGCCTTCAACGAACAGTAGTGGCAGATATCGTCTTACCAATGGCCTCTGCAACCATAGATGTCACCTGTGTGGAGGTCGATCTTCGATTCCGCTTGGCTACAACAGCAATATAGCGATATTCCGAGGGGGTCATAACCCTTGGACGACCGGCTACAGGTCTTCGGACAGCTGTTTGGCTGGTTTGGAATTGTTTCCATAATCGTGAAATGACGGAATGATGAACGCCGAAGAAACGAGCAACATCTGTGATAGACTGTCCTGCTTCAATGCGTCCAACAGCCCGCCAGCGTTCAGAATCTTCCATTCGTCTTCTGGAAGCCATAGAAACGCGTCTAGCTTGAAAACTAATCTTACGAATGTTCTAGACACCTTTTACCAGCACATATATGTAACTCCTATAACCCTTCACAATGTCGGCTTCTTATACGACTGCCTGTTTTGCATATTTCTCGACGCGAAATTGTGATTGGCTGTCACCTAACATATTTGCATACTTCCTTCTACATTTGGAGCAAATTTTGGTATCTTTAATTCAGACTGGCTTACGGAAGTTAACATTTTTTTCCCCGTGCTTAACTTTTGGAAGTGAGTGTATATTTATCTATCGTTTCTTATCTTTACCACGATTTTACTCGATATCTTGCAGGTATTTATTAAATGACGAAGTTTCGAATATGGTTGTTATAGAAATAAAAATGGTCTCTGGTTTTGAGCCAGATAAAAAATCTTTAGCAGAGGTTTTGTATTTGTTTTCAAATTAATATAACAAATAATTCTAATGATACCCATATTACTTGACAAAAGAAATCTAAAACAAACACGTAAGTGTCATGCTTTTATTCATTAATTTATTTTCTTTGCAGCTATTAGATAAAAAAGAAATAAAATTGAAAAGATGGGATGCCAATGATGATCAGATAAATTTATATTTTGATGAGGTAAATTTTCTTTTAATTTGTTCATGTTTAAGGTAACAAGAATACACTTACTGTAAATCTACCGGAACCCATTTCTCGACCACCTATTGTGCTCTTGAGTAGTGCCCCTTTCTTCGACGTAGAAATCACTCGATATCTTAGATTCTCGGAGAATAGCGAGATCGATTCTGCTCCACTCCTCTTTACAAGTTTTCAATAATAGAACGAGCTCTTTTAACATGTAAAAATTTCCAATTCGAATGCAAAATTAGTGAAAAGATTTCATTCCCTCACTCCCTCTTCGATAAAGAGGGATACTGTGCTTGTTTTAGGTTCTCTACATTGCAGCGCCAACATTTATATCAGATTGTGTTTCATACCCGAACGCAGAACAACCTGAAGGCATTCTGCAGCGAAAATAACCCCATAATTAAAAGTCACGTGGGGTGAGATCAGGTGAACGAGGAGAGCAAGATATTAGAAAACAGCGGTTGAACACCTGTATCTAGATAAAGGTTTGCAGTACAGCTGTAGATAGGATCGCATTTAGATAGGAAAAAATCGGTGCATGGATATTGTCCCGGATGGTTGATGATCGAACAGAACAGAGACTGCCACGACAGTAAAGGATAACAGAAGGGCAACTGTGCATCAAATCACTGCTGATCTTAATCAGAGGTCCTCCAAAACAGTCTCTGAATGCACTGTCCGCCGCACACTGCATTGCATGGGATACGGAAGCCGAAGACCTGTCTGCATACCTTTGCTGTCTGCAGCCAACATGCGGAAACGACTCCAATTCACTCAGAAGCACAAGGAATGGACTATCGAGCAGTGGACACAATTCCAGTTACATCATGCAGACGGCCGCGTGAGAATCTGGCGAAAACAGCACGAAAGCATGGACCCCGCTCGCACGAGTACAATCCTTCAGGGCAGTATGGGCATTGTTATGGTCTGAGGAATGTATTCCTGGCATGTGTTGGGTCCGATAATACGTGCTGAACAACATGTGGATGGCACAGCATACCTCCGTATCGTCACCGATCAAGTCCACCCTGTCAATGAAGATGGCTACTTCCAGCAAGACAATGCGCCATACCACAGAGCTCGTATTATGCAGGAGTGGTTCCAGGAACACTTTACCTTAGTTCGGTGGCTCCGACAATCCCCAGATCTCACTCCAATTGAGCATTTGTGGGACGAAGTCGAACGAACCATCAGACGGCTGGATCAACTACCGTCCAACCTAGCACAACTAGACATGGAATCAATGCCACGAAGAATCACCGCAGTATTAAAGGCAAAAAGGTGGCCCAATGAGATATTGACAGGGTGGTCATAATAGTATGCTCCCTCAGTGTAAATGAGATGGTTCCCATGGATCGAACAATAAAGAGTGATAAATGGAAAAATAACTTCAATATTTAATTAGCTGACAGAAATTTCAATTATAATTTCTGTTCGTTTCAGGTAACTTCTCAAGAAAAATGTTTCTCAACGATCATTGAGGAAATCATTGAAGTAAAAGATGCCAAACCAGCCATTGTCAAAATTTATGACTATTATCAGCCAGGTTGCTATAATTATTTCATTTTTAGATGTTAAGATACCATCAATATCATTAAGTTATTAATGATTTCTATTCTTTCCATCCCAACCTTAGAACTGTTTGTAAGAAAAAGTTACAGCGTCAAAGGATGTAATATAGAGACACTTCCTCTTGCAGCTATTGATGATGACCTTCAAGACAAATGATGATCTTTGAAAATCTATCTATAAATTAAAAAGTGCTTCTTTATAATGAATAAAAGTAAGAAATTAAAATGGAATAAGCAAAAGGATGGTTTTGTATGATGCATTATTTTTAAACTGAGTCACTGCAAACAGTAAAAGCAAAGAAACAAATAGAACAAGTGAAGTAAAAAAAAATTTCAAAAAACAACGCTTATCTCAAAATTAGGTACACATAGCGCCATCTCTTGAGCAAACAAACTAACATAAGCCAATTTTATTTCATATTAATCCCCCACTTTGGATTTTTTGAATTTTTTTTTTAGATTCATGTATTGTCACCGACTTTACGTATGTATACAAAATTTCAGTAAGCTTGGACTAGTGGAAGGGGTTGAAATATTGATCACAAGATTTCATCCACCAAACATGACCCAAATGGCAAAAGTTGTATAAGCGTTGTAAAAACAAAGTTTAAAAAAAAACAAATTCAGAATTACATAAAAACTGAATACTAAACAAGAAAAAGTATTTAAAAAATTATCATCTTGATATCTATAAACAAGAGTAAGAAGAAATGTACAGGGCGATTCAAATCCTCTAGTCTGGGCCAAGGTTCATGGAAGGGGGTCGAAGTGTCATATCAAGTAACACCAATTCTTTTCACAGGAATTCATTCCTGGAATCGGATTTCAGTTATTTGTTCTGGTTTACAAGTTATTAACTAAAACACTGATACTGTACCATTGTCCGTTGCAGGTATTCGGAGATGGCACTAATGAAGGAGAGAACTGCGCTGATCCCGATGTCCGGGAAACGCCTCTACTGTTGCTGTGGATTTCAATGCCTGGCACCTCGAAAGAGAACCAATCTCGTACAGTACCGTCGCAGATGTGATAAATCTCATTTCAGAGATATAGGAACTGCTGAACATAAAGCTCGTACAGGCCAGCCAAAATCATCAACCGATGAGACAACTCAACAATGGTGTTGGCAGCATTTGCAAATTACATACACACACTGGCCAATGAATTAGAAACCTATGATGAATTACTGTACTGATATGTAAAGCGGGGTCACAGGTCAGAAACGATTGTGATATGCCAATGAATGCAATCATGTGAGGTACATGCTCATTCCAAGCTGCAGCTGCTCAAGTTGAGCAAAATGGGGAAAACAGCAGACCTGTCTGAGTTCCAAAAAGGAGTTATTGTGGGAGCCCATCTAGCTGGAGCTACGATTTCCAGGACAGTACAACTGACCGGTATCTCAAAAGGTCAGGTCTCCAAGGTGTTCAATGCGTGGAAACGGAATCCACAAGTTGTCGAAATGGCAGAATTATGGATCAAAAACAATCAACACAGACAGGGACCGACGTCGTCTGAGACGTATTGTGCGGCAAAACTGATGGTCTACTGTGGAGCAACTGACGGCAGACTTCAATGAAGGATCATCGCAGCCCATCTCCTCCAGAACAATGCGCCGAGAGTTGAAGCAAATAGGGATGGGAAGTCGCATGCCAGTGAGGAAGCCCCTGGTGTCGGCAACAAACCGAAAAGTTCGCCTGCAGTGGTGTAAAGAATGGTGTGACTGGACAGTAGACGACTGGAAAAAGATGATGTGGTCGGACGAATCACGTTACACATTGTTTTGCACCGATGGGCGGCAGCCCCGTGAAGCGATGGACCCGTCGTGTTGTGAACACAGTTCAAGCTGCAAAAGGAGGTGTCATGGTATGGGTCAGGTTTTGGAGGTGTCATGGTATGGCAAGGGGTCCCTGATATTCCTTGAGAGTCGGGTGAAAGCCAAAGACTACCTGAACATTGTTGCAGATCAAGTCCATCCTGCAATGGTGCATTTGTGCCCAAATGGTGACGGGTTCTTCACGGACGACAATGCTACTGTCCATCGAGCAAGAATTGTTCAGGAGTGGTTTTCTGAACATGACACCGAGTTGCAACATCTGCTGTGGCCAGCGCAAAGTTCGGATTTGAATCAGATCGAGAATGTTTTGGACATATTGGAAAGAGACATTCGTTGAAGGCATCCGCTTCCGTCTACTCTGCAGGACCTGAAGGTCTCTCTGACGAATGCATGGTCTGCGATTACCTTACCTGCATTGCAACACCTTGTAGAGTCCATGCCAAACCGCGTATGTTCTGCAATTCCAGCCAAAGGAGGGTCAATACCATATATAATGAAGGTTTCTAATTCATTGGCCGGTTTGTGTACAACGCAGCCCAAGACGACTTGTAGCTGAGTGTGGACTCAGCCAATCACCCATAGGACCAACAAGTGGCATCCATTCAAAGTTCAGCTACAGCAAAAACTTTCCGAGGATGATCCGGACAGACGTGAGGAGTTCTATACCTGGGATCTAGACAACTATTGACTGGACCCTTCATTTGCACATATTCTGTTCAGTGATGAGGCAAATTTTTATATCTGTGGTGAGGTGAACCGTCAGAACACATATACTGAAGCGATATGAACCCTCATTGAACATATCTATCCAAAATAGTTGAAGTCAAAGTTATGATGTCGTATGGGCTATGGGGCACCTGCTTTATTGGACTAATTGTCGTTAGTGTTTTTAGAGTACAGGGTGGTTATAAAATAAGTTCTCCTACTCAGAGCCCTCTAGAGCCCAATCTAATGAACCGATTGTGATGCAAACTGAAATGTAGGCTACTCAGACCATGGGGAAGAGAATTCCGGAAAGAAAAAACTTAGTGCAAATTTTCACCACCAGGTGAAAAGTAGCGCTGTGGGATAACAAATGGAGATTTAAAATTAGTTTTATTATTTTAAACAAGCAGGCAAGTTTTTTGTTTGATTACAGCATATGTTCAATATGTCCGCCACCTGCGTCAGTGACATGTTGGAAGCGTAACACAGCAAGATCAATTGCTGTATGAAGCGTCTCCCGGGGAATGTCGTCTAATGCTGGCTTTCAGGCACAGTCCGTATGCTTTGTTGATAGACCCGATCTTTCAAATATCCCCAGAGCCAAAAATCGTATGGGTTCAAATCCGGAGAACGTGGAGGCCACGCATCTGGAAAATTTCTAAGTCTAATGCTGATCTTGGAGAAGCAGTGGCACGAAGCAGTTCTCGATCATCTCCAAAGTTGGCACGAAGCAGTTCTTGCACTTGTCGACAAATATGAGGAGGTGCTCCATCTTGCATGAAGACAGTGGTTTCCAAACATCGTCGTTCTCGCAAGGCAGGAATCACATGCTGTGAAAGAATTTCACAATACCATGCACTCGTTACAGAACATCTTACAGGACCTCGTATCACTTCCTCATAGAAAAAGGGGCCTGAAATAAAATCAGCAGTGAATCCATACCACGCAGTCACGTATTCAGAATGCAATGGCTTTTCATGCACGATATGGGGGAGCGAGGCACCCCATATGCGGCAGTCCTGCGTGTTCACTGCTCCTCCTACGGTGAAATGTGCTTCGTCTGACCATAGAATGTTCCACGGCCACAGGTCATCAACAATCATCCTCTCTGGAAAGCGATAAGCAAATCACTGAAGCAGGGATGGACAATTCACGTGCTGTTGCAGAACGTCGAGAAGAGGAAGCTCTATCCACCACTGCAACAGCCACGTCCTCAAGAACTTCGTCTGCTATCTTGTGCCGTCCCCTTCCTGGTGCGACAGCCAAATCGCCAGTCGATTCCAATTTCTGTATTATTTTTCGCTACCTAGTATCTGACATGGGCCCTTTTCGCAGTCCTTTTAGACGACGATATACTCACAATGCAGCTGGACTGGTGCTATCATTCTGGCAAAATACTTTACAAAACAGTGCGCGTTCTTTCTTGCTAAAACCATGATCTTTCGTGAAAGCTTTTCACTAAACATAATGAATGAATGGATCAGTCCATTCCATTCTGAGTATGTTGACTTTCTAATTTGCATAAACTTTCTGCTAATAAGGTCGATATTGAGAACGAACATGTGCTACAATCATACAAAAACCTTGCCTGCTTGTTTAAAGCAATAAAACTAGCTTTAAAAATCCCCATTTGTCATTCCAAAGCGCCACATTTTCACCTGGTGGTGAAAATTTGCATTAATTTTTTGCTTTCTCTGCCCCCAGGTCTGAATAGCCTACATTTCAATTTGCATCACAATCGGTTCATTAGACTGGGCTCCAGAGGGCTCTGAGTAGGCGAACTTATTTTATAACCACCTTGTATATCGTAAATATCAGCGATATTTTGGCGGCATACTGCCGATAATATCGGCTATCAAATATCGTTATCATATCGGACGATACGATAATTTCGGCTATCATCCATCCCAGAAACAAATGAAAGAAAGAGACTGGCAGTGCCCTATTCATTTCGCTGAGCGCTACTGGTGCCAGCGGAAGTGCAGCATTCGCCATGTTACGATTGGCAAAAACCTAAGACGGCATATATTCTCAATGCAATTTCAGCTGTTTTTGTAGACGAGTTCTGGAAGTATTAGTAAGCATAACCTGTTTTCTGTTGTTGTTTTTTTTTTTTAATTTTATTGCATTAACTAACGATAGCGTATACTTTTAATGACTCTAAATAGCCGATTCGATGCCCAACGCATTTTTAAAAGACAAATATTTTAAAATTTTAAATTACCGTTAATATTCTACTATAACGCGAATTTTTTTGGCCTAAAAAAGCATCTAAATTTGCTGGGTCGCGTTATACTAGAGGATAAAAATCAGCCCTCCGACGACTGCGGCCGATCGTCGATAATAACAACATCGTTAACAACATCAATAATAACTTCTCCCAAACATTGATAAATAGGCCTATTTCCAAACTGCCTCGAACCAAAACCTACAAGAAAGCTTATGTAGTAAAAATATTAAACTGAATAAAGATTACTTGTCTTTTTATTAAGAAAATTGATGTACTATTGTGTTTTTTTGTCGATGTGCGAGTGAGAAAGCTTTCCCTATCAATGTAGGGCTATAAACTTCCAGACTGCCTCGAAGTTGAGGCAGTTGCTTTTGTCGAAGTCGCTTTCTGTGCTGATGACATTCAGACGAATTTGCCGTGTATTATACATTAATTACATTGCATATAATGTCCAGTTCATTATACAATATATTAATTCACTTTTTATTCGTCGCCAACATCTAACAACATCGATCATAACTTTTCCCAAACATCGAAACAGTTCATACATTTTATTTCTCGCGAGGAGTTAAAAATGGGGGTCGTGTTATACAAGAGGATAGGATTTTTGCCGATTTTTTGGGCCGAAAAAGTGGAGTCGTGTTATACAAGAGGTCGCGTTATAGTAGAATATTTACGATAAAAGAAAAGGAAGAAATAATTCTCAGTTGAATATTGTAATAAGCAATTGTTTGCGATTGTTTCACAACTGCCTCGGTAGCTCAGTGGTTGCGTTATCGCCTCTCATGCCTGAGGACGCGGGTTCGACTCCTGCAGAGGACGACGAGGATTTTTTCAGGGAGAAAATCCTGAGATCACGCACTTCATTCGGAAAGGAAGTAAAGATGTCGGTCCCGTGTAGTCTTTTGCCGGCTGCACGTTAAAGAACCCTTGTAAGGCAACATCTGCCACCCCTATAACCCTGTCCTGAAATGCATTGCCTCGGGCGATCAGCTGTTTCTTGCCAATCCCAATATGGCGGCGCGAAGGCACCACTAGAGGGGAGGTCACTGCCAGTCTCTTTCAGTGTATGTGTTGATATTAATCTAGTGAATGTGAACACAAATAAGGAACTAAAGTCAAATTCATACAAGTTTATTACTATTAATCTGTTAAACATAATAGAAACTTTCATACTGTGTTAATTGCTCGTTACGCCGTGGAAGAAGATTATTGCAGTTATGCATTCTCGTAAAGTAGAAATGAATCATAAATTTAATTTCAACAACTTATCACTGACACAGTACATTCAAAAAT
>JAHWFO010073978.1:0-10518 GCA_023313115.1 Rhysida immarginata
TTTTTTAAAAAACCACGTTTTAAAGTAGAGAATAATTAACTTTGTCCTGAAGAATTTTAGCTATGAAAAACGAGGGCGCATGAAATAGGTACATACGTGTGTGTGCGAAATTTTGACATAATTCGCTTCCCACCCCTCGGGAGTGGGGATGGGTGGACAATTATGGTGTCATTAAGTAGCATTTGTAAGAATATCACAAACATTTAATTTTATTTTGCTGATCTAATACCTATTTCTTGAGATATCGCCATTTTTCAACGATTTTTTACCCATTTTGATTTTTGTCGATTACAGCGCCATCTGTGACGGAAATGACTCGAATCGTAGGTCAAATTGGGGTAATTTTTTCTGGAGAATCCGAATCTGCAATAAAAAATGGGGGTTCCCATTTAAATTTTTTAACTCCTCCCTCCCCCACCTCCAGGGGGTGGGGAAGGGGAGTCGAGTTTGGTATCATTAGATGTCCCCCTTCGAGACGAACATTTTTCATTCCACACTTTTTTTGATCCGATATGTGGTTCTAGAGATATTTCAATGTCTTCAGATAAATTGAACACCAGGTATATTCACTGTTAATAGCATAATAGAATTCACAGCGATAAGTCTGACTAAAAGTCTTTAGTAGACATTCCTGTTCTACATTTATTAAGTTTGATATCTCTAAGCGTTTCCATGTCTGTTCAGATGAATGGTTTTCTACGTATTCGGAAAAAATAAATCGAAAATAAAATGGACAACTAATTTATAACTTAGTTTTAATCCAATGCGAGTTAAAATAAGTTTGAATTATGGCATCAAATACAGAAAATTATAATATAGACAAAGAAGCCTTTATAAAAATATGTTTACTTTATTTCTAAAAAATTAATTTATGAGCCCGGATTTTCAACCACTTAATACTAACTTCTTTGTAACCTTAAACAATGCTATGAATTATTGAAACATGAAAATTTCAGATGAACTGATATTGAAAAATGGTTAAGTTCTGTTGTGAATAAAAATATGATAACTGAATTATGCAGGATTATTTGTGAGGCCATCGAGCGGTAATACATTGTTCTCATATAGTTCAAAAATTATATCATTTTCAAGATCAATTTTATCAATCCCCTCAGTAAGGTTTGGAAAAGTATGATTATCTCCACTTCATGATTAATAATACTTAGTCATCCGCGAAAACTTGAGAATACTTTCCAGAAAGAACGTGGACTTATAACTTCTTGAAAATTAATTTGTTTAACTTAAAATTACGTCAAATTTCTTTTGTGGGCATTGAACATTTCTCATTAAAGAATTTAGGTTGATAAAAAAATTGTTATGGCCTTTCCGAAGCTGCAAACTAATAAGTAAAGAATGTAAGAAAGAAAAGAAAAACCTGAAATCACCAATCCTTTCACGCTTGCCTTCGAGAATGTATCTGGGCATTTGCTAAAAATTTATTTGTTCTTACTCAAGAGCAAGGTGGGAGGCATCTCTCCTTAGAAATAAGTCCTGCAAGTCATCATTTCTACCAAAGACATAAGAAAAGTGTCTCAAGTAATGAGTAACATGAAACACTCTTGACACTTCCTTATACACGATAACATCGTAGTTAGGAGGATGACAATGGGCGAGGTCGAAAATGTAAGAACCGAGTTGGGTTGGTGGAGCAATGATTATTGCTACGATTCTTAACGTATTGTTGACTGTCATAGCAACAATGATTTTCTTCACTAACTCAACACAGTGTTAGCATTTTTGACCTCGCCTTTTTTTGATAATACATGTCTATAACATAAATCATGCATGGACTTTAACATTTATTCATTCATTTGGTTACTTTTTTATTGGATTGCCCTCTCTCAACTTCAGTCATTGAGAATATCGCCTATTTACAGGGTGATTCAAATCGTTGTAAAACAATTTAAAGGGGGGTATTATAGAGGTCAAGGTAAACACAAAAAATGCTAGTAACATGGGTCCAATTTTTATTTCTTTTCAAGTTATAACAAATGTTCAAAGTGGCCTCATTGCATCGTCGAATAAGTGACTCGTATACGTTTGTCATTACCTCATGATCACGTCTAATTTTGTCAGCCGATGCTATTATTCTGGCCACTAATTGTGCCAGTGTGTCTATCTGGACACTGTACACCATTTGTCTCAAATGTCTCCGCGGATAGTAATCCAGTGGATAAGGTCCGGTGAGCGAGGTGGCCATGCTATGGGCCCACTGCGCCCAATCCTTTTATGCACATTCGTAGACAATTGTAGACAAACTATCATAACATCATGAATCGATTGACGTCCGCAGATTATGCTGACGTCACTACTTGCATTCAGGCTCACTTGAACATTTCTTGTAATTTTAAAAGAAATAAAAATTGGACCCATGTTAATAGGACTTTTTGTGTTTACCTTGACCTCTATAATACCCCTTAAATTATTTTACACACGATTTGGATCACCCTGTATATTGCCTACATAGAGTGACTGGTAATCACGTGACTGCAGTAAAAGTGTATTTAATCGGGCAAATTCTAGCGTCTGGATGTGTTAGGCGATAAGATGGACAAAACCAAGGATTTGAGGGAGTTTGAATGAGGCATGATGAACAGCGCTAGACAAGTTGGATGTGCCAATATACTGGATAGATCTCGCAAAACTGTTGCTCGTGGAAATGCTCCAACATGAAAATGCCTACTGGTATTTAATAAGAATTAAACCATCTCATCAGCATTATTTTAATCAAATCAAGTAAAAATAAATTTAAAAATTCGTTCAACAGATAATTAAAATACAATAGTATACTTAAATTTGAGACGAATAATACAAACATGATAAAATTATCATTTATTTAAAACCACAGAACGCTTGAGCTAAGAAGGACAGATTATCTGTGTTATCTGTTAATTTGGAATGGAACAAAACCTGATTTCAAACGTAGTTTAATGTAATGTCTAATAGTAACAGATGTTCGAAATATCTTTATAAAAAGCCACAACAACAGTGTACACGGTGAAAGACAAGAGAACACTCCACCCGTAGGAAGTGAAAATTGTTTGGCCAGCAGACACATTGTCGTCAGAAGGCTGTAATGTCAAAGGTACATATAAGAGATCCTTATTATTGCATAGGGTTTCATTGCACACGTACATATTAACTTCTTCGTTCTCATTACTTCTGGGATCCATATTTAGAATATTCTCGTTATTGCAATCTCGTCCACCTGTTTCCTGCGCGTGAAATTCGTTCTTATCCTTTATTAATTTTCTGTAATAGCAGGATTGCACGTAACTTTCACAGTCTCTTATGAATACTAGATTCGGGTGGCCGTTTATACATTCTATGGAATCAGGGCGGCAATAATAGCATTGCAGTGAATACATGTTGGGAATTTTGGAGATTAGCACAAGAGTCATTAACGCGTGGGCTACAATGATTTTAACCCAACAACACATAACCTATAAAAAAATAAAACAATTTTAGCACATTTTTGAGAGAACACATTCGTTATTAATTCTTTGGTTAAGATTATTAGCAAAAAACATTACTTCCTCGTATCAATGTTTTGGAAATTATTAAAAGTAAGAATATCAATTTTTTTAACGTATAAGCTATGAGGCCATTGCCTCTAAAATATGATTCCTTGAACGAACTACACATAAATGAAGCGATCTCGGAGCCATTATACTGATAAAGTTCTCGAGTATCCGACCCATATTTGGTCATTTTGAACATCTACCTTCTATTATTGAAAGAATGGAGCTATTTATTGTTTTCACAATGTCCGTCTGTCTGTCCGTCCGTCCGTCCTCTTCGTAATTTCCGAATTTTTCGAGGTAGAAGGTTGAAATTCGGAATGTAGCTTACTATGGGCGTGTGCACCTTCACTATTTAGTTTGGTTTTGATTGGCCCACTGGGTTCGGAGTTTCGGGGGCGGAATTTAGAAGGGACCCATTGGGCTACGCGTATTTATGCATATAAAGGAGTGAAATTCGGTATGCAGATTCCCCTAAGCAAGATCAACATTACTATGAAGTTTGGCCCAAATTGTCCCAATGGGGTCGGAATTGTGGGGGTGGCAGTTACTTGGTCTTTAGAACTATGACAACATATGGCATGTCATATATCATTCGATCGGAAATGAAGAGAAATGAAAGAAGATAGAGCTTTTTTACACTTTCTAAATAAAAAAAAATTGGGGAGGGCGTTAAAAACTGAGATAAAAGGGTAAAAATAGATGATCTCAGCGCTTCCGCTACTTTCCTATACGTTCCTCGGGAGGTTTAATTTCTTGTTTAATAAAAGAACGGTGAAGCTCAATAAGAAAGAGACGAGACTGTTAGTTTAGTGGTCCTTCGTATGGGCTTAGAGTATGGAATTCTCAATTCTTTTTTATTCTCTTATTTTTTTTCTAAGCTTAAGAGCTTGGATATTTGATCTGTTGGTTTATGAAAAAGGAAATGATCTGTCCAGGAGGTACGGAACAAAGTTGCAATAGAAACTGTGACGGAAGGCTATAGTCTGATACCAAGGAAAATGGAGCCCAATCGGCGATGGAGAAAATGCCTTCACTTGAAATGACAGTCATGCAAAGTCGTCAGCTTCAACTTCAATATCTCACGGCACTCAGTAATACAAATTTAGTTAAATTTCATTAAATTTATTAAATAAAATGATTGTTTTTCTTCGAGAAAAATTTCATTTTTGTTATTGTTTTAAAAGAAAATTCTAATTTTACAGTCATGTTGAATATTATATCAACTTTATTATTAATTTATTTTTAAACTCGTTGAACTTCAATTTTCAATTTTTCCGCTCAATTTATACAGGTTCCGCAACTTCCTAATTCTAATACACGTACCTAATAAGTTGGGTTACATGAATAAAATATGACATAAAATATTGATTAACGGTAACTTAATTAAATCATCAAAAAACAAAAAAAAAAAAAATTAAAATATAAATGCGCGTAATTGTTTTTCTTATCATCTATGATTGGCCGTACTATTACAGTGTGTATCCTGTAGTCTTTCAAAGTATTCCTCAAACACTTTAATTAATAGAGAAAATTATAAAAGCCTTTGTTTGTTTGTTTTAGGTGATAAAATACTATTTTAAATTAAGTGATAAAATACTATTTACCGGAGCTTCAGATAATAAAAAATAATCCAACAGCACTATCATCGTTCATTTATTATTAAAGAAAACACCATAAAAGCTTAAGGCTTTCTTAAATTGTAGAATGAACAATAAAACTAATCAACGCCATTAATTAAAAATAAGTAATATTGTTTTTGCAATAAAATGAAAGAATTAAACTAACATGCCAATCTGTCATGTTTACTGAACATAAAAGTGATTTTAAAAAGCTTCATTAAATTAAAAACTTTTATTGATTTTATCTAAACAATGTTATGTCACACGCTAAAAGAGACTATCCAAACTCCATCACACAATGGGGAAGAATGTATTATACATTTCTCAAGCAAAACACCAGATGGCGAATTGTACTACCCATTCTAAAGCAGCCATTTTTAATGATAACCTACGGGGAAAACGGCGGTTTTAATTGAATTTTTTATAAGTACGAGGGGAAACAATTCGGTTTTCAAAGATTTATTAAAATTCAATAATAAACGAAAATTATTTTTAAAAAAATCTTTTTAAGTGCCAGATGGATTTTCTTATGAAAATTCGCATAAAAAATACCGCTTTTTTTAAACATCATTTTGCTGAGCTACATAATTTATTAATTCCATAAAAATGTTTAGCCTGGCATTTTTTAATTTGAGAAAGCAATAGCTGTTGCAAATTGTTAAATTTTCACTTCTGTTAAAATTTTTATTACAAATTTATTTTAAAAATTCATTTTAATTAAAAATAAGAACATGTGAAAAAGTGATAGATATCAATAAAGATAGTGAAACATTTAATATTTTTAACATCACCATTTTTATTAATTCAGAGCAAAAAATTGTAGTTTCTCCCATAGGTTAACATTAAAAATTGCTGCCTTAGGGTGGATAGTACAATCTGCCATCTGGTGTCTTCTGATGTCTAAATTCTTCCCCATTAACAGTTTCATAAAAAAGAATTGATATCATCAAGGTTGTAATAAAGTTAATTTCTTAAGGTGCACCTTATTAATTCACAGTTAATATGCTTATGTGAATAAAGTTACTAGCATCTTGAAGTAAGTACGATCTCGTAATATTCAAAGCCATCTGATCACATGAAAAGACGATTATACACTGATAAGGGAACTATCCGAACCTGTATCTCACGTTTCACACCAGGTTAAAAATATATCACCTAAAGCAATCTTTTATTGATGCTTGCATTAATAAGAAATCGCAACATTGTTTGTTTTTTTTCAAAATAATCCGCGAAAACGAAAAAAATTGAGCGCACATAGTCTTACGGAGACTCCATTGTTGCACCATGAGTGTTATTAATGCTCTTGACGGAACTTCTTTCTTCCACCACTCAACTATACGCACGAATTTACTTCACCTTAAAGCAATGGAACTACTTCCTACGAAGGAGCAGGAGACGATAATTAAATAGATTTTGAACTTTTTCTAACCAAACTTATTTTTTTAAACGAAATTGGTAGTAATCTTACAGTATAACAGAGGGGCAACAGAGTTCCAACTAGTTTCGCCATTTATTCCCGGCTTTATTAAGGATAACACAACAAGATTTGTTTGATTTTATCTTTTATCATTTTATTCATTGGATGTCCCTTTAGTATTTTCTGTTATTGGTTCACACTTCTGTAATTCCATTCTCCAATCTCTTTGCTTACTCTTTACCTTGATTCTGTATATAAAGGCCTGCAAGCCTCTTGTTGTGTTATCCTTGATAAAGCCGGGAATAAATAGCGAAACTAGCTGGAAACTCTGTTGTCCCTCTGTTATACTGTAAGGTTACTACCAATTTCGTTGATAGAAACCGCATCATGAACCCTTGTCTCACTGATGTTATTTTTTAAATTAGCTAATTGCCATCCAGTAAAAAAATCTGTATAGTAATTAATAATAGTTTCCTTAATTTCTTATTTTATTAATCCATTCAGCAATCTTCGTAAATTTTTCGAGCTGACGCCTGTATTCTCGAGGGCAAAATTGTCGAGTGATTTAATGGGGCCAGCAGCCGAGAATACGAATATGCGTTGGTTAGAGTGTATGTGAATGCGGTGCTTTATAATTTTAAATAAAATAAATATTCACCGAGTTCGTTTTATTTGTCCGCCTGTGTATTTCGAGTGTATCAACATAAACTGGCCAATAATTGGGAAAAGTGACAGATGTATAAATATAATCTTTTTTAATGCAAAATTTTTTGAGATCATATGATTCAAACAGTACTTACTACCTACCATATTTATCTAAATAGAGGATGCTTATCTCAGCTTATAAATTATTTCGAGACTAATAATTATACAGCAAAATTAAGTATTTGGCTTAATAACACTGCTGTAACTGCAATTCTTTGGCGACCGCCGTTAACGATTTTGCTTCCATCTTGCCGCCATGTTTTTTTTTTCTCACTTCCGCCACCGCTACCGCGCAACGCCATCGCTTCCAAGATATGTTTTGCACGCAAGCAAAGAGTTCCCTGTATAGGTTCAGATGGCTACTTGTTGAGTTACCACTTTATTACAAACACCATACACTAAGCGGTTGATCCACCTTTAACTTTGATTACAACCGTAATTCTGCTAGGCAGGGAAGCGTTCCGCAGAAATATTGGCCCAAGTTGACGTAATAACAGCCTTTAGTTGGTTTAAATTTGATTGCGGCGTTATAAACTTCGAATGGATCTTTCCATCTCGTGCGCAGGAATATTGGATTGAGATCAGATAATTGAGCCGACCAATGAAGCATGTGGATGTCAGAGTTCATTGAAATCATAATGAAAAATCAACACGGTGACATAGTATATTGCCCTGTTGAAAGTGAAACCTACCATATACAGGTAGTTACGGTCCAAATATGTGGCAAGTTGTTTGAATGATTAGCTTACTTCAAGAGGATTCACTACTCAATTCTCAAATTTATTGATCCTGTCTCAGAAATATGATTAACGTGCCAAGACTAAAGATTTCGTCATTTTACAGCATAATCGTTAAACATTTACCGTGCTGATCAAACATTTATAATCGCCAACATCAAAGAAGTGCTAGATGAGCCTTTCAGTTCAGGCAATGTTAGTTCAGATTGTTCTGCAAAGTTTAATAATGAGTAGGTTTATACAGTATATGCACAGTCATGAAAAAGTTAAATATCATTTGATCAAATTTTACCTGGGGAGTTTCAACGTATTATGTATTTTTTTTTTTTTTGTAATTCATGTAACGCATTAAGTATTTATCTTCATAAAACATGAAGCAGGCAAAGATAAAATATAGGATTGAATATTAACCTGTCTTATTTAGAGAGCGGTTTTTAAGTTTTTCCATATCTTGTTATGAAGATGTAACAATGAAAGACCTTTCAGTGCGCAAGCTTTCTTTCTAGGAGGTGTTGATAAAACCCCACGATCGATAACCCTACCAATATCTTTATTCTTTTTCGTTTAAGAATAGAATTATTTCTTTTTTTTCCACTAAACCTTTATTTATTAATCTATTTAGAATAAGACGGTTAAAATGTTTGATAATTTGTTAAAGACTTTAATTGAAATCCATTTATTGAAGCACTTTTCCCTAATTGGTTAATGCGTCTAATTGCTTTGAGGTAAGCGTATAATGAAAAATAGATTTTTTTATTTTTTAATCTATTTTTAGGATCTAATTGATGGTTCGAACGATCAAACTTGTACAATCCTATCGATTTGGGATCGGCTTACAAAGTTCTGCGAAAGAGACCTAAGCGGATTTAACTTCGCTTTTTAAGCTGTTCTAAAAACTTGATGTCACTATCGGATAAGAGAAAGAGAAATCTTTTATGCCACATTTACCTTCCATCATAGATTCGTCTCATGAAATATAAATAAATCAAAACCTGTCACTTCAAATAACCTTGAATTAAAACATGCTTTTTATAGAAATCTATCATTATTAGCGTAGCGGTAAATATGAAATTTCCTTTTAATAGTTACAAAAAGCTAGTGTAGCTAGTGTTAAAAGAAGGAATAAGTTGTTTTTAAACAATACTCATGCGTCAAAATTACCAGCAATTTTTTTATTTCTGGTATTGAGTTTAAAAGCTAATTTTTGAATTAG
Source organism: Rhysida immarginata (assembly GCA_023313115.1). NCBI lineage: Eukaryota > Metazoa > Arthropoda > Chilopoda > Scolopendromorpha > Scolopendridae > Rhysida > Rhysida immarginata. The sequence goes on from JAHWFO010073978.1 coordinate 9,216, forward strand.
GTAGTTACTTAATAAATACTGAGACGAATTTTAATTTTGAAAATTTTCACGTATGATGACAATGGTAACAATGGTAATAATGCTAATTATCCTTCAAATTTCACGTAGAAAAGCTCATCATCCAAAGTAATCGTTCAGTAAGATTAGTGAAACGTCTGGAGAAAAGTACGCTCAAAAAAACTAATCACAATTCTTAAGATTTCAGTGAAATCAAAAATTTAATTACAGAAGGTCTTTAGTTACACTTATTTAAAATTTTAAAGGTCTGCATCACCTTCAAAATAGTCTCATGGAAGTTAACGCAGCGATCCCAGCGGGTTTGCATTGCCTTCTGAAAATCTCTTATTTCAAGCTCGCTAACATAGCCATTGTTTCTCTTGAATCTCCTCTACGGTGGCAAATCTTGCCTTTTAGTTTAATTTTCATTACCGGGAAGAAGAAAAAGAGTATCAGAGGCCAATCAGGAGAATAACGAAGATGGGGTCTGGTTCATATTGTTTCGGGCTAAATACTGACGCACTTTCATTGTTCTTTCATTATTTGGGATGTTTCCATTGGCCCACAATTCCGATCTTTTGTGCCTCACACGATCTTCATTCTTCGACGATCCTGATGAACCGATACGCGAACTGTTTCGACGTTTGATGCTTGACCATGGCATTCAACAAATGACAAAATGCTAATTCTGTTTCGGAAGTGTTTTTACTGATTTTAGCATAGAATTTGATGCACGCATGATGTTCAAGTTTTTATTCTTTTTCAGAAACGAGATAACGTTGCAACTTGCTACAAAACAAGTAAATGCTGTGAACGTACCACAGATTATAATATTCGGTAATCTGTAGCTATGAGGATTCTTCAAAACTCGAGGAAGTCGAGATATTTCTTTTTCAAAACTCAAGATATCTCGTCTTTCGTGACGCTGATTGGACGTCATATCCGGTTGATAAAAAGGAGAAGATGATGGCTGGCGAAAGCTGCCTTTATGTTCTCGAAACTGGATTGTCTCGCCTTCCTCGAGTTCTGAGCCTCGCTTCGGTTCGTTAAGATGGTTGCGCCAGATGGTTTATTCTAGAGCGACTATCACGTGGAGTGATGAATTTTTTAATGATTAAAATTTAATCTGAAATGACTTTTAATGACTTATAATCGTCTATAGTCCATCCAGGCTTAGTTTGCGCGAAATGTGATGGAATGTTAATTGTTTTGTATTGTATAATTTCTGTTGTAACAATGTCCAACAAGTGAAACGGCCATCACATTTCGCGCAAAGTACGGCTGGATGGACTATAGTGTATATTCC
>JAHWFO010073985.1:0-41287 GCA_023313115.1 Rhysida immarginata
GGCCTAAGGTGGGAAAAGGGAATCCAGCAGCTATCATAAATGAAAGAATCTTTTCTAAATATCCAGAGTTTAGAACTATATATACGAATGGCTCCTTCGACAGATTAACTTATGAGGGTGGAATGGGAGTATTTATACCCCCAAATGATGGCTTAGCCTTGGGTTGTTACCCGATATTTGACTCACTAACAGCAGAAATAGCGGCGATTGATTTAGCTCTAATTTGGATGGAAGACCAAAAACATAAAAAATGGGTTATTCTATTGGACTCCAAGAGTGCCTTGACTGCGATAGACGCAGCTATAAAATCGCAAAGATGGTTTATTAAGACTAACATAGGCCAAATAATAGCAAAACTCTTACATTTAATGGAGAAAAATTTTGAAATATATTTTTTATGGATACCAGCACATAAAGGAATATTTGGAAATGAAAAAGCCAATGTTCTAGCCAATGGTGCAAGAATTGATAATAGTCCCAAGGCAGTAATAAATTTATCAAGAGATGTGATAACTAAAGTAATAAAAAAACAACTGCATGATATATGGAATAAGGAGTGGAAGATGGAACAACAGGAAATCACTACAAAAATAGATCAAACAATAATATTTAGATTACGGTCGGGCCATGTACCATTCAAACAGTTTCTCTCAAAAATTGAAAATTTCGAATGAGGACAAGTGCTCGTGCGGCGAGTCTCAAACAGTAGAGCACCTGTTGCTAGATTGCCACCTATTGACGGAACATAGAAATAAAATGATGGAGGAAATAAACAAAAAGAAAAAGGAAAAAGAAAGATCTACCGAAATAAACTTGCAAGAGCTGCTGGCGTTAAAAAATAACAACGAAAATGAACAAAAACAAATAATAAACGCATTAAGGCATTATCTGATAAACACTGGGTTGTTAGAAAAAATACTAGGGCCAATCCCATGGAAAAACGAATACGGAACTGAGATATAGAGTAAAAAAACTGAATCTGCCGAATAAGAGAAAAACGAAGGCCAAAGACTCTAAATTTAGAGGGTCTAGCGGCTATAGAAGAAGAAGAAGAAGAAGAACACAGGACATTGTCTGATCCAGAATGCATTCTTAAAGAAAAATAAAATTAGAAAACGAAAGCTAATTTAGATTCATATACAGAGGAATAGAACGAGGGCGATTCAAATGAAAGTGAACCAACCCCATCCTACACTACTATGGTTTTGTCCAGTAATTGTGACGCTTGTTTATATAGTAGCATCATGTTGCTTGTGACGAAGTCAATTGCCGCTGTGAAGATAAGTGATTGTGAATTGAATCTACAACAGATAATTCACATGAGTATGTTGTCACGGGTGCTCCAGAAGTTGAACAGCTCATCGAATTCAAGTGAACCCAGGCAGACAGTTGGTGCCGAATGTTATTTTGCCACACAGGTTGTCTGCGCCAGGCCATCAAAATCAAACGGCCTGGAGCATTGTTGCAGGGTGTCAACTTGCTCCATGACAATGCATGGTCCCATACAAACTGGGATCACTTGCAAATCATAGCAGATGTTCAAATGGGAAACTTCGGAGCATCACCTTTGTTGTCCTGATTTGTCACACTGTGACTTTCATGTTTATGATCATCTTAAGGCACAACAGAAAAGTTGGATAATAAAATGCAGGTGGCAGTTAGAGACATTCTATAGTAGCAAGCCACAGACTTTGTGACTGGACTTTTTGGTCACTGGCATAAGTACTGTATTGTCCTGAATATAAGGCGAGGTTTTTTCCTGATATTAAGGTGATAAAAAACAGATTGTCTTATAATCGTAATATCATATTTGGAAAAAAAATTTGCTCACCTCTTCTCCGGATAAATTATTAGAAGAGTGGCCATTATCCTGTCAGTTTTTAGCCTAAGCACAAGATCAGTAATTTTCCATAATAAAAATGTAAAAATGATTACATATTTATCTTTACAAGAATATTTTTAATACTACTATTCAAAATTGTTATTAGTGTAAGAAATTAACTTCCTTAAGAACTTTGACTGCCGTTGGATATCAGTAGCCATTTCCAACCCATGACATCGGATGAAAACATGAAGAAATAAGGTGTGAAACTTACAAAAGCGAGTTTCACAGATGCTGATAGCTTCCTTTAAAAGATAAACAATTTAAAATGATAATTTAAATTTGGGGGGAGGCCGTGCCTGGTGGGCTTTCACTGAAACACAACTTCTGTGAAGTTAAACATCAGGCACGGCTAGTCACTGGATGGGCGACCATCCATGATTCACGATCTTGGATTTGTTATTTGGATTTGGAAAATGAATTGCTTGCTGCTAAGTTTTAAGATTTTAAGCACAAAAATTTTATAGCATGAAGTTGGACTCTTGGTTTTTGCGTGAGAATCATGACGGACATACTGTGTGCCTGCGCCCATGCAAGCATCTTGTCATGTGGTACTCTCAGGTTGTGTAACGTGTTCCAAAGGTCACACACAACTGCCACAAGCAACAATACTCAGATATCTTTTATGGTTTTGCAGTAAATAAGTCTTAAACTTGGAGTTCAGGGACTTTCGAATCTCATTGTAATATCCCTCTGCTATCCTGTATGATTAAACAACCTGTGACCAATGTCTTTACACTGCCTTTACATAAGCATTCAAGCTTTGACAGATTCTAACCTATAAACTTGATGGACATACAAGATAGAAATCTGTGCCATAGCACTCTCGTTCACTAGGCTGGAATCTAAATTTTGATAAGTCATCTTGTATATAAATTTTTTCCCCAAATGCATTTAAATTTTTGTGGGCCATCTTTATTCAAAGTCTCCTTATGCTTGAGGCAATATTATGTTTAAATGCTGGTGAAAATTGTTTTGAATAAACCCATTCGTGTTCTGTAAAATCATGTTGGCACACTTTTATTTAATGAAAAAGGAAAACCTCTAATCCACAAGGAGTAGATTAGAGGTTTTCTTTTTTTGTTGTTCCATTCCACAGTATTTTTCTTCTTTTTTTGCACACTTTTATTTGACCTGTCCTAATAATTTGCTACTCTTGTGCTTTATATGAAGAATATTAATGTAGAAATTTTATGTTTTACCTGTAAGGTTGAAGAATCTGGTGAGCACATTATCCTTGGTACTGGTGAACTTTATTTAGATTGTGTGATGCACGATCTTCGTAAAATGTATTCAGAAATAGGTACTCTCTTTTATTCTTTTTTATTTGCTAATAAATATTACAAAAACAAATTCATAAATATTATCCGAAAATCATTATATGAGCTATTTTTACTTTTCCAGATATCAAAGTTGCTGATCCTGTTGTTTGTTTCTGTGAAACTGTAGTGGAGACATCATCATTGAAGTGCTTTGCTGAAACTCCCAATAAGAAGTAATTTGAAAATGCTGATTTGTTTAAAATGCTGATTAATGGTTGGTGTAGTTCGGCCAAAAATAGGAAGAAATTTTAGTCAGCTATTAAAAAGTATAAAAGATAAATCGTGGTTATAAATGAAGTGACCCTATTCAGAGCCCTCTACAACCCATTTTATTTATTTATTTATTTATTTATTTATTTATTTATTTATTTATTTTTTTTTATTTTTTTTATTTTTTATTTTTTTTTGGAAGGTAAAGCGTCTTTTTATTCCTATCATTTCAATTTTGCCTTTCTGAATTTTTGATAAGGCTTTCTAACTGTTTGGGACAATTATATAAGTACTGTTTTGGTAGAATGTAAATAATTTGTAAACTGCTTTGATAAAAAAGTGTGAAGAGTTAGACTCTGATTGAAGTGATCAGTGATAGCATCAAAGCATTGTCTAAATGTATTGGGTTGTTTCATAAGTATTGATTGGCCAAATTTGCTCGTGAGGGTCTAACACCGTTTTTGATTGCATCATTACTGTTGAAGAAAAATGAGCACTCTACGACAACAGAAAATAAAAAGCTTAGTGGCGGAATAAAGGGGAAATACCTAAACAGCACCCAAAACATCAAATGCATTCAAACAAACTTCTCATCAGGAGTGTGGTGCATTTTGAATTTCTAAACAATTAACAGCAGTGTGTATTGCCATCAACTGGATGAATGCCATCAGAGATTGCAAACAAAACAAACATCCCAGGTGAATTGTGCAGGTCCAGTACTCTTCCAAGATGGTGCTCATTCACATGTCTCTTGCAATCCTGCTTTGGGGTATAAGGTTCTCCCTCATCCTGTGTATTCACCAGATTTTGCCTCAACCTATTTCCACAATTTTCGTCATTTGGATAATTTCTTGTAGGGCAAATGGTTCACTGGTGACAGCAGTAATGACAAATCTCAATGAGTTTTTCGGAACATTGTAATGCTGCCTTCTGTCACCGTGGCATTTTTTCATTGCCAACACATTGGGCACAATATAAAGTTGCTGAAGGCAGATATTTCACTTAATAAAATGCCGTCTTATCCTTGTTTCTGGTGTCTTTTTTTTTTTTTTATTTTTTTTTTTTTTTCCCTCCATCAAATTTGGCCAACACTTAAGAAATAACTCAATATAAAAAGTTGTAATGCAAGATCATAGAGTTCATTACTCAGGAACTATTAAAGTTAGGAAAGTGAAATTTTGAAGGGTTAGTGGGAGCATTAGTTCTTTTATGGTGTCAAAATTCGGTCGAATTCAGCAGAGCAGTTTCCGAGATATGTGCATCACTTTTTAACCCCATTGGTATCCCACGTTTTTTGAACTCACTTTTTGTCCCCACTTTAATCCCTCAATTCTTAACCCTCACATTATCACTCCACTTTAAGGGATCCAGTTTCCTTGGTATAAATAGGTAACATTATTTATTTTCATTTTATGATGTTTGTTACATGTGCAAAATTATACTTTTGTTATCTTTAATAATTCAGTTTTAATAAAAATTAAAAAAAGAAATTGAATTGATTAAAATCGTTTATTAGTTGCAATGTCGATGATTGAGTTTTTGGGTAAATAACTTCATGACTTAATAATAAGTAGTAGAGCAGGTATTTTTAATCAACTTCAAAAAGGAGGTTATCAATTCGATGCATATGTAAGAAATATTGTTGGAATTGCACAATATTTCATATATGTTAGTCTATGTGGGCTTCTAAACAAGTATGCCAAATTTCATAAGCGTCTGTCTGTCTGTCCGTCCGCGTATTTCTCAGAAACTAGAAATCGAATTGCAATAATTCTTTTTTTATTGGATTAAGTATCTTTCAACTTAGAGATAAATCCAAGTTTCATCAAAATTGGTTCAGTAGTTTTCAAGATATGGACTGATATTGCTAGGCGATAGTGAAAGTTTCATTAAAGTCGTTTTTTTTATACTCTGTTTAATCTTGTTTTTTTTTGTAATGTTTGTTTTTCTATTATTATTATTTTGTTCTCAAGGAATATTTATTTGCTTGTTTGTTATTTTCCTCTTTTCTGTTTGTTATTTTCTTAAGATTACAATTAATAATTTTAAAATAAATGATGTATTATTCAAGTTTTTCATGTTGGCGAGCCCCACCCATTTAGCATTGCTGCAGTATGAACGCTACAATCAAAACATCACTGTCGTTGTTCATAACTATTTACTTTCAGTTTTCTCACGTTTTTTAAAGATGAAAAGGTGAAATATGACTGAGCAAATTTCAACATGTTGATTAATAACAAAATAATATCAAATTGGTTACTTTTTTTTGGAGTAATTTATTACCTGAACCATATTTACATTTATGTACTTTTTAATAATGAGAATTGTAGTATTACACCTTGTTATTGTGTGGATTAAGACTGGGAAAGAAGAAACCATTGCAATACTTTTTCTATATTTAAAGCTCTTTTATTTTTCTAATCTTGAATTTTGCTGATTTGGTGGCCGCAGCGTTAAAGCGAGGTCTTCTCAACTGAGCGAGTTGCGGGTTTGAATCCTACCAAGGGCATGGATGTTTGCTTTTGTTCCTTTTTCTAACATTTCTCTCTCGAGAGATTGGTATCAGAAAGGCATCTGGCCATAAAACCATTTGCAAAATCAGATAACATCAGCGACCCCATGCAAATAATGGGTAAAAGTTAAGGACGAATAAGATAATCTTTGGAGATATGCTATAAGAACATGGTCCAGGATAACCAGTGAATACATAAAAGATGGATGCAAAAATCCGTATGGATCTGTGAATTTCTTAAGTGAATTAACCGCTGTCTCTTTCTACATATTTTGCTTTCCCCACTTAATCTTGATGTGATTTTGAAGTTAAAATGTTCAAATTTTGATCTTAACTGGCCTTGTCACCATGTCAACTCACACTGCAGCAATGGTGAACGGACTGCAGTGCCCTGTTGAGGCAGTTACCTGAAGTACTATGCGAAAAAAGTTAATATATTGCTTTTAATTGCATTTAATTTAGAAACAAACTGACAATGATAGCTGAACCTCTTGAAAAAGGTCTTGCAGAAGATATTGAAAATGAAGTGGTGCAGATCACTTGGAACAGGTATTTTTTTTAAAAAATAATCAATATTACTGTTTAATTTCACTGTTATAATATTTATTTAAGAAAATTTAATTAAAAAAAAATTATAATATAATTGTACATATAAACTATGTTATGTAGATAATTAATGAGAATAAAGGGTCTATGATGAACAAATGTTTTAATGCATAAGATACGTGTTCCAGTTATAAAACCATCTTCAATCTTTTTCTCTAGATGGTTTTATAACTGAAACACGTATCTTATGCATTAAAACATTTGTTCATCATAGACCCTTTATTCTCATTAAAAAAGATTTAACAAGGTAAGAAAATGACCAAAAATAGTGATCCAGTGTGCCAAGTTTATTAAGCCTAACTCATTTCGGTATTTCACTATAATGGAGGCACAAAACTATAGCAGTTTAAATATTTTATTCATTAATCAGTTTCATTTTATAAAATGATGGCACAAGGTCAGGCGAATTTGGTGGGTGTTACAACACATCTCATCCAATCCTCAATCACTTGTGTGTGGTCTTGCATTGTCGTCATGGAACACAACTCCTTTACAATTAAGAGTTCGGAACATTTATGGATGATGGATTCATTCAAACTGTCCAATCGCTGACAGTACAAATTCAAATTGATTGTTTGCTTCTTGATAGGAGATAGAAAAACAGAACGCCTTTAAAATCCCACCACGCTAACAGCATAGCCTTCCACTGATGAATGTCTGCTTTTGATGTCGTTCAGGCAAATCATTGCGTTGGGACCAAGGCTGTTTGTGCATCACATAGTTGTAACCATTTATCAATCTCTTCAGGAAAGGATAGTTTTCCACATGTTTAATGAGCATATCACAAATGTTTATGTGCATTGTCAAGTGAACTTCTTTGAGTTCATCAGCAACCCAAATATCAAGCTCACATATCCCAGCTTCTTCAGGAGGTCCTCATTTGCTTGAATGATGGATATTCAATGTTTCAGCAATCTCCCGTGTCTTGTAATGTGGATTTGACTCGCTCCGTACCTGTTGCAAAAATGCCTCATGACTTTTCCAACAACCCCATGTACAGGGTTAGCAAGAAATAAGTTTCCCAGTTCAGAGAGCTGTAGAATGCGTTCTATTGGTCCAAATGAGATAAAATTTGAACTACAAATAATGTTTCATATTTTCTATATATGCAAAGAAATACCATTTGTGTTAAAGTGCCATCTATTGGTGAATATTTGTACTAAAAAATTTTATTTAATAAATGTCAAGCGCATCATTTGAATTATCTGTTGTTCAAATTTTATCTCATTTGGACCAATAGAACGCATTCTACAGCCCTCTGAAGTGGGAAACTTATTTCTTGCTAACCCTGTATATCTGAGCACATATGGGCTAAAGGTTTTCTCTTAAGCCATACCTCTTTAAACATTGCTTTCTGTATGGTGTAAGCGAGTTTCCTCTTCAAGTGGTATATCTTGTAAACGAGGTATTTAACATGGAAGAAAGGGTCTTTTGTATTGCATTTAAGAATAAAAGTTATTGATGCTTTGCAGTATATGATGATAGAAATAATCTTTACAACCAGTTTTGACATTAATTTAAGGCTTCTTTAGGGCAAATTGCAAGGAATTAAAATTAGTGATTCTTCCTTTTTCTTTTAATACATAAAGTATTATTAATAGTTTAAATGCCTTTAAGTTTACTAAGTAATGAGTACTATGTGTTGTTTTTTATTTTGTTTTAAGGTATTAAGGATAATATTTTCATTGATTGAATTATAAATTTTCTTCAGGAAACGACTTGGAGAATTTTTTCAGACAAAGTACGATTGGGATTTACTTGCTGCCAGATCAATCTGGGCCTTTGGACCTGATGCAACAGGGCCGAATATTTTAGTAGATGATACTTTGCCTTCTGAAGTAAGGAATAATCTTATGTAAATGATATACTGTACTTGGAAAAAAAATCATTTTCTTTAATTTGGATTTTTTTAATATCTTTTTCTAGGTAGATAAAGGCTTACTAAATTCTGTTAAAGATAGTATAATTCAGGGTTTTCAATGGGGAACAAGAGAAGGTCCTCTTTGTGAAGAACGTGAGTAAAAATTTTTGAGTTTCCGACTTTTAATTATTGTGTGCTGTAGTCAGGTCAAGGTTCAAAACCTGCTCTGAGCATGGATGTTTGTATTGTCCCAGAACACACAAAGATAATAGAGAGGTTCAGCACCACGTAAATGCCACTGTGGCGCGAGCGCGTGTGGCGTTTACGTGGTGCTGAACCTCTCTAATAATAATTTGTGTTAAGAATTATATTCAAACCAATATATTATATTATATTCTTAAATTAAGAATAATTATATTATATTCAATTTAAATAACTTTTAATTTTTTATTTTCCAGCCATTCGTAATGTGAAATTCAAGATTTTAGATGCTGTAATAGCTAATGAACCCATCCATCGTGGCGGTGGACAGATCATTCCAACAGCAAGGAGAGTTGCTTATTCTGCTTTTCTCATGGCTACACCACGTTTAATGGAACCATATTATTTTGTAGAAGTTCAAGCACCAGCCGATTGTGTTTCAGCTGTGTATACTGTTCTGGCACGACGACGGTATTGATTAGTTGATTTTTTTAATATTTAATAAATTAATTATAATTTTAGTTTGTAGATATTGATTTTATGAAGCTATCAAATATGGAGAAACCGTAAATTTGCAGTGATATCAATTATACTAATAATGTGGTGAAGATGAAATGGGGAAAGTGTTCATAGTAATCAAGTTTAGATCGTTTGTGTGCTTATGCAAGTTCCACTTTTTATTGTGCATACACTGTTATTTCTGCATCAAAAACTATGTGCAAACTATGTCATAAACATTGAATACCATTTTTTAAATTCAGCGTGTATCTTTTTCTGGTAGAAAGCAGCGCGTATAGTATAGAAAGCAGAGGCCACACATTAACAATCTTATCTAAGTGCAGATTAAATAGCTAGGAAGATAAAATTATTAAGTTTGAACAGTATTAAAAAAAAAAATTTACATAGGAAAACTCTAGGGTCATGTACAACTTTGTTTAAAACTGGATGGTAAAGGTATCAGTAATCACATAACATGTAAAAAAAATTTCTATTCACACTTAAAATTCATATATTCAAAGACATGTTTTAGGTTCTCTCTGTAACAGATTTTCATATTCGTGTTTTTCTGAAGAGCAGGAAGAGAAGGACCAAGAGAGCTAATTATTAATGCTGCAAAGTATTAGGGTAAATCAAAAAATGTTGAATTGATATACAGAGTGCTCAAAAACGTTTGTGCCAAACTTCTCGGGCATATAGAGTAGACCAAAACAACATTTTTTGTTAATGATCTATGCTTCCTTTTTCAATAGACAATTCTGAATGTCAAGCGTCAAATGTGAATTGGATGGATGGGTGTGTACAGAAAGCAACAGACATTATTTGGTTAAACATTGCTTTATTCTTTTCTAAGACTGTTGTGGATGTTTGGACATGCTGCACGAATGTTTGCTGCTGCAACTGCAGTTTGTGCAATGAGATCATCTGTGGACTCAAAGGGCATCTCGTACACTATTTTGTGCGAATGTCCCCAGGGAAAAAGTCCAAAGGTGTCATATCAAGTGACTGGACCAAGCAATTTGATCTCCCAAACTGTTCACCTAAAACCATATGCAGCATTCAGGTGCTCCCAAACCGTACATTTGTTACCTTACAACCAACGGCAAAATCGTCTAGCAGTTCAGGAAGGATCTCCTCCAACAACACTTGATATGTTGTCCCATCCAGGCAATAGGGCAGGAGGTATGTATGATCCAATCACATCATCACCCATAATGCTTGCCCACAAAAGTTCAGTTGGAAACAAGCATTGAATGCTTGCCCATAAGTGAATGGCACATGTGGATTAGCACGTGACTAGCAATGTAAATTGCAAACATTAAACGTAGCTTCACGAATGATTGATGCCTCATCGGTGAACAGAACAATTGAAGGGAAATCAGGTTGGACAGCAGTTTGCTGCAAAAGCCACTAGGAAAACCACACAATGAGGATAACCTGCAACGTTCTCTGTCTGCACCCACTGACGGTGGTTGTCTTGGTGTTTATTGCTTGTTCAACATCTGTTTGTATCATGCATTTGCCTTGAAAGGAACTGCTGTCTGAGATGCTAATGTAAACATATAAAAGTGTGGTAATGTGATTAGGGAAGTGTTCATGGTACAGACAGCTGCTCTTGCATTTAGCTCTTTTAAGACATTTCCATTTAAGACATTAGTGTATTCAACATTTGTAATCATAGGCCTAATATGGCAACGAAGAGGCACAAAATGCCAATTTACCTGTTTTAAAAAATGGGCTCACTACTAGGTCAAACACAATTAGGTCAAACCACTACTAGCTGTGTTTTTTTTTCCAGGAAGGTAAGATTCTGGATTAACTATCAGCCTGCAAATGTTCAATGTGCTATCTGTCATTTAGCAATAATGCTCTTTATATACCATCTGAAAATGTGCATAAACTCGTGTCTATAACCTGACAACACCATCTGTTGGTCAAAAACCGAACAATTCCAGCATTAATTTATATTTCCTGGGAAGAAAATCAGACTTCATTTCAATCGTTTCTGTGCAAACGGAATCTTTTTATCTGCATTGTCGTGCGAATTATTGAGTTATAAAATTTTTCCTTTGCTTTTGGATCACATGAAAACAACTCTTACAAAAGCTGCTCAAAGTATCCACCAGCCCAAAGTATATGCATTGCATCGTCACAACATTGACCCCTGTATGATGCCAAAGAGTCCTGGTATTTCACGGACTTCTTCGTTGGCGACCGCAATGCGGGCAACCAACTCTTCAATAGTAGTGACAGGTGTGCAGTAGACGAATGCCTTCATGTGACCCCACAAGAAAAAGTCAAGGAGAATAAGATCCGATGACCTGTGAGGTTTTGCAATTGGTCCACCTTTACCCAACCAACAATTACTAAATGTGTCATTAAGATGGTCACGCACAAAACTGGTAAAGTGTGTGGGCACCCCATCAGGTTGGAATGACATCCGTCTCGGAATATCCAGCGGTACATCCTCCAAGAGCACGGGCAGCACATCATGTGCATTCATTATAATAATTTACCCGTGTGATCGCTTCTCTCCCGCATAGCCGGACAATAGTATGATTCCGACCATGCTATGTCTTGTTTTGGCTTCCCCTAACTGTGTGTAACATTAGAAACTCCCTGTTTGTGAGGTTGTTTCTTATACAAATCTGCAGTTTTATTCCAATCTTGATGAAATTTTGCATGTATTCAAAACTATGGCAGCACATACTAATAGGAGGTATCTCACCAACAATATGCACGGACCAGCAATGACTAACAATGCAATGTGCAACCATAGGCCGGCCGTGTTTGAATCAACAGTGGAGATAGCAACACAGAATTCACCCACAATATATATATATGCAATATATATAACGTTCATTAAGACATGTAATGGAGATTCCATCCCACTTTTGCAAATTATAAAACAAAAAAAAATCCATAAAATTTCTGTCGTTTCGGGTTTTCTTAGAATTGATAGTTACTACGAGGGTGAATCAAAAAGTAAGTTTTCTCAGCACCATCTGTGGTCGAAGAGCGCCGACATCTTTCGCCGTTTTTAAAGATGTTGCCTATATGTCTATAATTGCAATGTGGCATGATCCCACGTGTTCACACGTTTACTGCATACGCAAGAGTATGGTTGTCATGGCGCAGCAACCAGTTGTACACTCCAAGTTGGAGATTCGCGGAACAATCCGTTTTTTTTTTGTTTTTTTTTATGGGCAAAAGGCTTAAATTACACTGAAAACCATAAGGAAATTTGCAGTGTCTACGGGGATAATGTGATTTCTCGTCCTGCAGTTGTGAAATGGTGCCAGCAGTTCGAAAATGGGTGCTCAGATTGACGGACAAATATCGCGCAGGAAGACCATCCACATCCAATACTCCCGAGCATACGGTCAACATTAATGATTCTGGACAATTGACGAATCAGAATTAAGAAATCACCAGAACCCTTAGCGTTTCTTATGGGAGTGTGCTGACATGGTTGAAAAAGGCTGGAGCAGATATTTACCGCAGCGGCATGGAAAAGTTGATTTCACGTTCAGACAAGTGTTTACAATTGTCGGGTGATTATGTATAAAAGTGAAATAAATGGTGCACGTTTCCTCAGGATGTATGTATGGGGTCTTAACTTACATCTGTTTTTACTGTTTCAGAGTGTAACCTTTTGATTCACCCTCATATAGCTTAAGATTTTCTTGAAAATCTTTAAAAATGAACAGTAACTGGAGATAATGGAGAGTTAGCAGATTATTAAGAAATAGTGAAAAGGCAGCAGAGAAAGTAGTCTCTTCGCTCGGTGCTGTATCTGTTTCACCAGTGATGCAACTGAACAAAAGGTGAGTGACCCAGTGGTCATTGAAACTTCCAGGTAGCCATCGATGATCCAGCCGTGTCAACAAAAGAAACTGCGTTTGCTAGACCACACAAAGTGATGAATGCCAAAGTTTTGCTTCAAGACATTGAGAGCACACTGTGAATTGCAGCAACAGATGACCAAGTAGTGACCAAGTACATACACCGCCAGCCAAGAAGAGAAAAAGCAAGCCCCAGGGAAGAAATTGAGGCTACCTATCGAACAACTAATGAAGAAATAATAAAGACACAAACCTCTTGTCTCTTAACAAGATGGATTTAGTCTTCAAGGAAAACGAAGTTAACCTTCTATCCAAAGGCCTGAAATTCTCCGTTTCTAAAGTAGTAATCTTTGTGGACAAGAGGTTTGCGTTTTTATTATGTCAATATCCACAGTGAACTCGCTTTTCTCAACTGATGATGAGGAGTCGACCACGCAATGAAAGAAAAGACTTCAGCGCCATTTTTGAAATCATGTGATTTTTGACAAGCAGCTAACAACTGGGTTTATGTAGTTGTGTTGGTGCTTGGAGAGTTGGAGCAGGTGCATTAAATAGAAATTATCTTTACATGTAAAAGATATCTTAGAACCTTGGTAGAGCAAACGGTGAATGTGAATATCTGTTGTATCGTCGAAGTTCACCACAGTAAGGCTAGTTCAAATTTAAAGTAAGATTACATGGCCATGAAATTATTTAGGCTGGTTGTTCCTGTGACTGCATTCATGTGGACTTACGGAATTGTTGAAGTTTTGGATGAATTTTTAAAGGTCAAATCTTTTTATGATTTCTTATTCTATATCTTTTTTAGCATGTTTAGAATAAGTCTATTTGTGATAATGGAAGTAGACTGTTATTTTAAATTAAGGGTGTTTTCCATTAAAATTTCAAATTATCATATCTCCTGTTCCCATGATTGCAGTGACACAAAGCCTATATATTGCCACAAGCTCTCCCAAACCAGAGTTTGTCGTGAGCGAAATAGAAGAACTACAGCCATAGCCAGGGCTGAAGAACCATCAGATCAAACTATTGTTTCGTTTTCATTCTCTTTCACATACGAGAGCAACCTGAAAAGTTTCCGGAATTGACAAGAAAAACACGGTATTGGTGTGGTTTTTTTATTTTTATTTTTCTATGTAGTCTCCTCGAAGATCAATACACTTTTCCAAACGGTGCTCCAGTCTCTTCAAGCCGTCGGAAAAGTAGGATGTTTCGAGGTCTGCAATAGACATCTGTAACGGTGATGGCCTCCTCATTTGAGGCAAATCTCTTTCCTGCCAGCGATTTTTTCAGGTTTGGGAATAGGAAAAAGTCACTGGGGGCTATGTCCAGTGAATATGGAGGATGAGAGACTAATTCGTAGTGCAACTCATTCAATTTGGAAATAGTCACCCGTTTTCGTTTTTGCTCCGGTGTGAGCAAACGCGGTACCCATCGCGCGGAAAGCTTTTTCATTCCCAAAATTGCGTGTAGGATATGGCCAACACGTTCTTCTGAGATGCCTGTTGTCTCTGCTATCTCTTTCAGCTTCAATCGGCAATCGGATAACACGAGATCATGAATCTTGTCGACCATTTCATCGGTGGTAGCGGTTTTTGGGCGTCCACTGCGTGATTCGTCACTTGTGCTTGTGTGGCCACGTTTGAACTTGCTCATCCAGAAGCTGATGGTCGAAAATGGAGTAGATCTGCCATGAACCTCTAGCAAAATATTTCGAATTTCCGTTGCCATGTTCCCAGCCCTCCAGAAGTGTTTTATCACTGCACGAAATTTGATTTTATCCATTTTTGCGAAGCCACCTGACTTGCTGTACAAAACACACTCTTAAACAACAACTATTGACAGTTGATGTCTGAAATTTTGACAGTTTCTGTGAAAAGGGTTGCCCTTGCCGACCAATAAATCCCCTTCAACCTTCTTGCGCCATCTCTTGCCGATTCCGGAAACTTTTCAGGTTGCCCTCGTACGTTATTCTACACATTTTTTCCTGCAGTACATAAAACTTATTCAGCATTCCAACACGAGTGAAGCTGAGTAGAACTGCTAGAGGGCCACAGTTGGCCATGAATTTTTACTGTATTAATTGTAAGCTTTTTAATAAGTTCTTTTTACTGTACATTCACATTCAGTTATTGCAAAATTTCATTAATGCCGGAGATATCGGCTAGTAATGAGATAAAATTTTTGTAGTGTTTTTGAGTGGAATTTGATGTAGGGTATTTTTGTTCTTATTTGAATGAGCACATGAAGGAGGTTTTCAAATTTTGTGTATTTTATAATATAACACTTCAAAAATTTTTGCTATAAGATTAGATTATCAGATTTTCTCAATTGTTTGAGGTGTAGAGCAGTTAAGTTTTGAAAGCAGTTCACAATTATCTAAAGAATTTTGTTTTAATTTGCAGTGGCCATGTGACCCAAGATGCTCCAGTACCAGGTTCTCCATTGTACACAATTAAGGCTTTTATTCCAGCGATTGACTCATTTGGATTTGAAACTGATTTAAGAACACACACACAAGGACAAGCGTTTTGCTTGTCTGTATTTCATCATTGGCAGGTTTGATACTGTTCATCAATTTAGACAAAAATAATATAGTCAGTCTATGTATTAAGAACTAGATAGGCCATACAGCAGAGGGAGAAGGATAAATAACTTTTGTAGACTATATGTTGTAAGTGTTAATGTTTGAAAGGAATACTGCTTCGTGTCTTATTTCCGTATTTTATGTTGGAGGGTCTAGGCAATAATTTTCTTTTTTGATGAATAAATAATAAAATAATTAACAACATTTCCTCTGTTTGGAATAGTAAATGCTTTATTGTTCTTTAAGTTTGTAATTTATTTTGTATTCAGTATTTACAAATTAAATATGACTTTTAATTTGTCTTGCTTTAATGCATTTTGTAAATTATTATCCTCATTGTAACAACCAATGTGTATTTAATTTTCAAAATCTTTATTAAAATATGATTTAAGTGTTAAAACAATTAATGTTCTACACCTTTATTATATTTTATTTTTTAATTTTATTTAATATTTAGATTGTGCCAGGAGATCCATTGGATAAAAGCATAGTGATAAGGCCACTGGAACCTCAGCCTAATACGCATTTGGCTAGAGAATTTATGATAAAAACTCGGAGACGAAAAGTAATTCCACCTATTTATTAAACATTAAATCATACCCCAAGGAACCATTGCATTATGACCACCTTCTTAATAAGATGTTGGACCACCTTTTCTCTGCAAAACTGCAAACATATGGTCGACAAGGCGGTGATAGGTAATCTGAAGTATCTAGTACCCGGCACTCACCAGCTGGTCCTCCAGTTCCCATACAATGTGAGGTGGTTGTGCACCACCACCATTTTTCGAGGTCGAACCACAAATGCTCTGTTGGGTTGATGCCAGGGGAATTCAGAGGCCAACACATGACTTCAAAATCAGTAGTATATTCCTTGAAACATTCTATGTTGATTTGGGCCTTATGGCAGGGTGCATTATCCTGTTGGAATAGGCCAAAACCATCTAAAAACATTGTGACACGAAGGGGTAAACCTTGTCTGCAATAATGTTAACAGACTGGATAGCTGTCAGATTGTTGCAAAGGGATGATGGGTCCTAATGTGGCCCAAGAAAACATTGCCCAAACAATAATACTGCCACCACTGACTTGTATCCGCCCAACTGTGCATTCGGGTGCCGTAGTTTCTGTTGGAAATAGGCGTATCGGTTCTCAACCATCCATGTGATGGATCAGAAAATGTGACTCGTCGGACCAGATGACTTTCTTCTAATTGCTATGTTCCCTGGTCTAATGTGGCACAGTTGGCAGTAGCTTGCCATAAGCGCAGGGACTTGCCTGAGGCTACGGCTATGCAGAAGGGTACCCACTGTTGTAGCCCTTTGTTCATGGCAAACAATTCATACTAGTCTTTGCTCCCTCTGGAATCAATGCACTGTGGACAGCAAATAGTAGGATGGTGACTTATCATTTTTCCATCCGTCCACCACTTTTTGTTACGTATTCACAACAACTGCACATGAACAGCCCACCAAATGTGCTGTTTCCGAGATCAACATTCCTAAGTGCGGGCCATTACAATTTTGTCCTTTTTTGAAGTCTGATAAATGCATTTGTCCAAGTGCTGCTCTTCCCATGCAGCAGCCGAACACTCTACATTTGGAAACTCAGTTCACCGGCAATTTATATATGTCGGTATTTGTCTCAGGGTGAGCTCAGTGCTCTAAATTGAAGGTGGCCAACATGTAATGGTTCATCAATATTTATTAAATGGGCCTAAAATATATTCCTAAGAGAGCAGATAGTCATATATCAAGGAGAAATGAAATCAAAATTTCCTAACTGTAGGCAATAACAAATTTTCTGGTTTTGACTTCAGATGCGGATAGTAAAAGTTATAATAGTAAAATTTTCTGGTTTTGACATGTACTATCTATTTGGAAAATGGCCAAGTTAAAAATAAAGTAAAAAGTTAAAATCTAGAAAGTACAAGTTAAAAATATAGTCAATATTAGTCCTTAAAATAAAGAATCGGTGCCTTTCCTAGCTGAATGGTGTGATTGAAAGTATTGTAATTTATTCAGAGGCTAAAAATTTTAAAAAAGATCTAAAACAGTAACGAGAATGATCTCATACTAGATGGCATCTTGAAAAAATTCTTACTCTTGCAAATTAAAAAGTTTCTTCATATTCATTTATTTTTTGGTCTAGTTTTCAATATAATTTATCTTCACTTATAATGCACTATAGTTAAATTTTATTTTTCATACAGGCTGTGAGAATATTTGCATTGTGTAAGGGGAATGATTCCAAATTAAAATAATCTTAACTGAAAAATGCACTAAGGCTCAGATCTATTTGAATTTTGATCAGTATGAATAAACAGAGAACTTGGAATGTATTTTAGATCTAAGTTTTGCATTATTTGGCTTTGCTTTTGTTTAGACAAGTCTGCCCTTTCTGCTTTTTTATAAGTAGAAAATTTCCTTTGCTTGTTTATTTAAAAAAATGTTTTAATTATTTTTAGGGGTTGAGTGAAGATGTAAGTATCAACAAGTTCTTCGACGATCCTATGTTGTTAGAATTGGCCAGACAAGATGTCATGCTGAACTATCCACTTTAAAGATCATCTCTATATTCAAACACACCATACTTTTTATCATTCATGTTTTCTTTCCATCATAAACATAGGATTTTATTTTTTATTTTATGAATTTTTTAAATCATGAAACCTTTGCAACTATGTAAAATTGTTTTAAAGATTTTGTATGATATGTAAAAAATGTGAAGAATAAATTTCTTCAGTATGTATAAAATAACTATTAAATTCCGTACAACTAATAATTTTTTTTTTGCCGCTAAAATACACTGGTGGCAGTTGAAAAATGAACACACAGTAGGTGTGATGCCTCGTTGGGATTTTACATAAAAGTTAAATAGGATCATTCTTACTTGATCAAATTTTTAAGATTGTGAAGTAACTACAATAGAATAAAAGAACCAGATAATGCAACACTGTAGGAATTTGTTAACAGCTGACGCTTTTCGTTACAAACTCCCATCATGGGCATAAATAACTACAAAGTTGAGAACGTCTGAACAGGTGCATCTATCCACCAATCAAAAAATTGTAATAACGGGAGAGAATCAATTCAACGACGGTGAATAGAGAATTTTTCTGATTGGTGGATTCAAAGAGTGAAACTAAAATAGAAACTGGCAGTGCTGGTTGGTTAATTGACAACATCAGTAATAACAATCGAGTAATGAGTCTCTTTCGAATGATAGTTGGTTGTTCAACAGTTTGTGCAGTTAACAGATTTCCAGTGCTTCATACGTCAGAATCTTCGTACAGTGGTCATTATTTTATCTATTGATTGAATTGGTATTTTTTCTTTGAGGTGCTCTGAAAACTGATTTTTTTTTGTCCTCGTTAAACCAGATCTACGTTGCTCAGCAAACCCCTCTCTGAACCACCTCCTCGTACATCTGATGTAATAGCATCTACAATCCATGCATGTTACCTTGTAAACACCTCATGCGATGTAGTCATTGCCAGATTGTGTGTCATTTTTTGGTTCAAGACATATATGCATTAGTTGCCAGTCCTATATTCAATGTTTAACCCATAGCTGTGAAAAATATTGGTGATTCTGCTGGTTTCTGGTCCTGTAAAACTTAAAGGTTGTAACTTTTTTTTTTTTAACTGTCTTCTGTCGCACCTTATATTGCATCTTTGCTTGTATTTTGGTTGTTGACCTGCAGCATTGTTTTCCTGAGGATCGAATGAATAACTTCGTTGGGAAAATGTTTCCTCTTGGCAGTTTCTTTTGTCAGCTGTATCTCGTCTCTGTTGACCTTGGTGATGGGGTACTTAATAGCTCTTTGGAAATAGTGACTTAATGCTGCATTCCTATGTTTCAGGGGATGGTTGGAGTGCTAATCGATGATGTTGAATGTGATCATAGATTTCCGGAAGATCCCAAACTCAAAGCTTTTGTTTTGCAGATTTTTTGTTATGGTGACGTCCTAATCATAGAAAGGGAAGTAGGGAAACTTGCTTATACATTGGTATAGAAGAAAATAAATTTTTGTTATTGAGGATTTAATGCTTATCTGAAACCAATTGTAGTATACATTTCTTTATTAGAGTTAAAAGTAACAAATTTAGTTTACAATTTCTGATGAAATATTTGTAGAAAAACTTGCAACCGAACATTAATGTGTGCAGCCACTCCATATTGTTTTGTGAAACTGTGGTACTGCTGCAGTTATAGTTCTAATCACAGGAATTGCTTTGCAGTTTGGGTTGTTTATTTAATTTGATTTAAAAGATATTGTAGAACAAATATTTATTTTTTTCTTTATTAGGTAGTTAAATAAGTCGTTAAAGAATAAAGAAAATCAAATAGATGCATAATCAAGATTATGGTGCACAAAACGTTTCTTTAAATTTATAATTTATTAAAAGAAATGAACACAGCGTGGTAAGACTCTGGAAAGAAAACTCATTTTTTGGATAGAGTGAAAGTGATAATAGGGGCTTAGAAGACGTCTTATATACAGAAGGGGAGGGAAGAAAGAAACTGTAGAAAGCCCCGTGATAAATTAGGGAATAGTTGGAGGGAGAGGGGAGTGGGGGAAAGAATGGTGCCTTTGCGAAGGTTAATACCATTATAGGGAATTGAATTTCCAAATGAGAAAAGTACTCTTAATTGCTTTCTTTCTTTTTTGTCATGGAAATTGTTATGAAGAATATAAAGACCAACGTCCTGTAAGGAGTGGCCATGGGAATTTTATGGTGTTTAGCGACTATTTTGTTCACCCTGTATTTTGTATTATATCCAGACTCGTTTTTATTTTTTGGCTAGAGAATTGAGGAGAGATGTTTGTAATGCAGTGATTAATATCAGGTCTTTCTCTGATTATGCTTGAACTAAATTATTTATTTTGTCAGAGTATAATTCTGTTTAAATTTATTAATAATTAAACGCAATAAAGTTTAATAAATACACAATAGAATTTTTTTTTGATGTGAGGCCATTCATTTTAGATTTTATCACCTCTTCTTTTTCTATGACATCCCCCGCGGGATCCTTGGCTGTATTAACCTATAAATTTGTAAATTCAAAGAGAACTGACATTAGATACGATAGGTTCTTTTTATTTTTGAGATGTTTTGTGAAGATGTGTCTGGCATTAGATTCTGTCTTTGAAAACGAACAAAATGTTGAGTGCGGAGAAAAGGAAAAAAACGTTGTTATTGTAGTTCTAGTTGGTTGTTTAGCTTGGCTAAGATTGTTCTAGGTTGGAAAGATTTAAATTGAAATTTACATTGAAAAAACTGAAATCGGAAAGACTGGAGGAATTGGAGAGATTAGGGACAAGAAGGTTCTGAAAAATCAGGAGGACATTACTCGTGATTGGCCATAATATAAGTAGATTGTCTAACAATTGTTATTTTGTAACTGTTGCGGTTGTATTTGCAGTTGTTGTGAGTGTATTTGTTGCACAAGTAGTTTAATGGGAGAAGAAAATTGGCGGAGCAAACCCGATATAATTAGGAATGATTTTAGCTCCAGGAAGATTATTCGTTGGAGATGGGCTTTCTCCACCGTGAATAGCGGTAATTTATCTATTGAAAATTCTATTTTCAGAGAGAGGAATTGTTTTTAAGCGGGTTCGAAATTGTTCTGTTTGTCTACATTCCACTATTGTGCGATAGTGATCCCACTTCTCCACAGCTGCATGCGTCAGAGCGAATGAAGTGCAATTATGAAGGTATGCCGGGACTGGGACATGGCCTGTTCTCAGGCGAAAGAGCAAAAGGACGTCAAAGCGGGATAAGTTGAGCCGCAAAGGGGGAGGGATGCCATCAGAGTGTGAGCTGTAAAAAGTCTGAATAAGACGAACGCCAAGTTTCTGCCCATAATTGTTTTTCCTTGGAACGAAGTTGGAAACGTCTGATGGTCCGATGGCGAAAGGTATGGAAGGGCTCTCCATTCCATTACGAGTTGAGAAGTCTGCTGCAGTGTTGCCTCGAATTGCTCTGTTTCCGTGGTTTAAGAGGCTTATATATCTCGATGGAATCATCTCTTCTTCAAAAAGTAGGCGTTGAATCCGAGACAACTATGTATTTCCCTGGAGGACGGACTGAGATTACCAAGAGGGCCCGGAAAATGGCATTGGCTTCTGCTGCGTAGACGTTAAAGACAGGCCGGGTGGAAAATGACAGTGAAATGTCCAGATCTGCGCTGAAGATTCCTATGCCTGCCGTGCATTGGAGTATATGAAAGGATGCATTTGTGAAGATGGATATATTTTGGTTGTATTCGGTGGAGAGTTTCATCAGGAACCACGGCTGTGCATTGTCTGGTAAGGAATTTTTGGGAGGAAGAGAGATGTCAACTGGGGTAAAGTTCAGTAAAGGACAAAAAACAGAGTGGGCTATGCACGTTTTTAGTAATGCCACACCGTGAAGATCAAAAGAGGAGATGAGATAATATTTCTTGCAGTTTATTTCTTTGAAAAATTGGAAGGGTAGACAATGGAGCTGTTTCCACTGCTAGTGGCAATAAGGCTGCGTGAGGTTTTAGTTGTTCCTTGTTGATTAAAGATTTCAGGAGGGTGCGCCACCACCG
This sequence comes from Rhysida immarginata, assembly GCA_023313115.1. Lineage (NCBI taxonomy): Eukaryota > Metazoa > Arthropoda > Chilopoda > Scolopendromorpha > Scolopendridae > Rhysida > Rhysida immarginata. Next base: position 22,105 of record JAHWFO010073985.1, read on the forward strand.
TATTGGCGGGGGGATGAGTCCGTTTTCCGCATATAAGGTGGGGGACAACTGGAGATCACCCAAACTGTAACGTAAATACTTTCTTTCTTTTACTAGTAATGGATAGATCGTTGTCTGGCAGCATAGTAACAAGAAAAGGCCGTATGGGGCTAAGGTTCCCTGTAGGATTGCTGTAAATAATAATTTCTGTTCCCTCCAACGGGGGCCCCATTTTGACCCCGAGAGGCGTTGTAGTGTACTAATTGCCTTGTCTAATTTACTGGAGATGTAGCTAATCAGCGGTTTCCATGTAAGACTGCTGTCAAGCACCACTCCTAAAAATTTGTAGATTTTCCTGTATGCAATGCGATCTTCTAAGAGGTAGATGTACAAATCCCGTGGGACAGATTTAGGGTGAAACACCATGCAAACAGATTTTTCTGGAGCAAAGGAGATGTCATTTTCCGTTCCCCAATCCGTAAGAATGTTGCAGGCTTCTTGCAGCAGGTTTTTTAATTCCGGCAGGGAGGGGCTGGATGTCCAGATGGCAAAGTCGTCCGCATATATGTTTATGCAAATATGTGCTGGAATTAATTTAGGAAGGTCTGCTGTGAAGATATTGAATAAGGTGGGGCTTAAAACAGAGCCCTGTGGGAGCCCTTTCCATTGGGGAGAGGTGAGCAGTTCGCCTAAAAATTGTATCCCCATCGAACGGTCGGATAGGAAATTATGTACCCAAGAGATCAGTTTATCTGGGAACTGCAGTGCTACCATCTTGCCAATTAACTTGTAGAACTGTACTGAGTCGTAGGCTTGTCTGATGTCTAAAAATATTGCGCCAACGTAGTGTTCTATTTCCCATTTAGAGTATATATCGTCTACTAGGTCTGTAACTGGCCAAGAGAACCGTCTTCCTTTGCGGAAGCCAATGTGCGAGGGAGACAGTATGTGGTGATGTTCTATATAGGACGATAACCGCTGGTTGATCATTGTTTTCAATAAACAGGATGTTAGAGCTATTGGCCGGTATGATGAGGGGGATCCTGGGGGTTTTCCTTCTTTTAATATTGGCCTCAGCAAAGCAAATTTCCAATCTGTTGGGATAATGCTGGAGTCCCAAGTGTCATTGAAACAGTCTAAGATGTTCTTAAGGATATCTTTGGGAGCCTCACATAGCAGAGAGTACTGTATGTGTCAGATCGCCGAATTGGAAAAGAAAATAAGAAAAAGAAATTCGACGGTCTAACTCAGACACAGGAAAAAGGGAGAGAAAGAAGCAAGCGAAGAAAGCAAGAAAAAAAGAAGAAAATCAGTCGCCCGACACCTCGAGAAGACAATAGAAGAGTCGGAAGATGCGAGAAAGACGGAGCGAGCCGCTCATTGGGGAAGGAGAGGAATATGCAAGAGCGGCTCAGTAAGAAGGAGGATATAAAGTGGGACCAAAGGAAGAAAAGGGAGAAAGGTTCTAGATTAGATGGCGAATGGATGAAAGAAGAGGACCGCCGACTACTGAAGACAGCGTTAAAGAATAGTGCCCTTGATTGTGTGCCCTAGCAAAAGACTAGTGGACTTTGAATTTCTACCACACAGCAACTAACCAAAGCGTGTGTGTGACTGACTTGTGTACGAGTGGGTGACCTTTCCCCCGGTGACCTCCGGGGAAGGCTTCTCCCCCCACAACTTTACAAACTTTTAAATCTCATCATCATGAAGAACTTGGTGATGATGATTTCTGATGGCCCTTTCGCCGTAGGGGCGTTATGAAGGAGTTATACGCGAAAACGCGTATACCTCCTGTTCTTCCTTCAGGTGATCCTGCTGTCAAAGTCGTCCAACGTTTATCCCCGACTGAGACGAGGATGTTTTGTCGTCAACGTAAAGTGGCAGACAGGATCGTGTCTGCCGAATTCGTTAAGGTTGGACAAACCACCGTCCACCTGGTTTATGCGGAACCTGGATATCTTCACATTCTTATCCGGGGCGCTTCGCCGTTGATGCCAGAAAAATATATGAAGGATTACATGTCCGACTACGGGGAGGTTCGGAAGGTCTCGTATCCACAGCATCCGAATTCTCCCCTGCAGGAAACCGGCGATATCATAGTCAACGTGATCCTTCATAAGGACATCCCGCAACTCCTTGGTGATGTACGGGAACGTGTCTCCGTATCTTACAAGGAATAAAGGCAGTGCTGTTGGTACTGCAAGAAACCATCCCACGTCAGAAAGGATTGTCCTCTTCTTAAGAAACGTGATACGTGTCAGCACATCGTATGCAAATTTCATCGTTGCTCGGAGAGGACTTATGCAGCACCAGTAGTTCCATCGTCACCGCCTAGGGATAGGCCGTCCCAGGAAACATCGATGATGACACCATCTGACAAGCCACCTGTGCCACAGCTTCGCCGCCTTCTCCACCTCGAAGGCTGCAAGCGTCTCCATCTTCGCAGCCTCTCCCAGCAGAACCAGAGAAGAAAATGCCATCTCCTCCACCGCCGCCAAAGGTTCCAGAGGTTTTTCCTCCCCTTCCTCAGCCATCGAGTGATATTTCGATGATGGGAGAGGAAAGCTCTGCAGAAGAAGATGTCAATGTGTCACTGGGTTCCAGATCGGTGTTTGCCGCGGAAGAATTTCCAGCCCTTCCTCCGCCAGCGTAAGCATCGATGTCGCAACCACTGCGGATAGCCTGTTCATCTTCTCCAGCCAGGTTGTCATCATCAGCTGGGACGCCGAAACCATCAGCACAAAGCCAGCAGGATCACCCTACGACGAGGAAGAGTCCACGCAAGAGAAGACATCGTAGCAGAAGGGATGGGTGTAATGCTTCCTCTTCTACCGAACGAGACAGCTGCGCAGACCGTCGGCGCAGCCATTCTTCTTCCTCGGGTCGTGCTCGATCCCCGAGGAGGAAGACTACAGAGCCTGTCACAACACCTGAAAGGCTGAAGTCTCCATCTGATATAGGTCAGCCGTAGTCATCCTAATTCCTCAATGAAGGTCATATCCCTGAACGTACGATCTCTTGGTTCTTCTTTCAAGCAATCGGTCTTGACAACTTTTATTGCCCTGTACAGGCCAGATATTCTTCTCCTACAAGAGGTGAAATTAGATCCTTCACAACGTTTTTACAATATTCCTGACCTTCGCAGTCAATATCCAGACGGACAATTTTTTATCAATTCTTCATCGCCACATGGGAAAGGGGTTTTTCATCGTTTTTAACCCCTCCTTGGTGGTGGTGAATTGTGTGTTTGACATTTCATCATCCGGCATTGAATTCCGATTGCTTAATGTGTATGCACCATGTGACGTAGTATAGTAACGACATGGACAGTTTTTTGTGTACATCGTTACCTGTAGTGATTGCTGGGGACTTCAATTGCCATCCAGACGAACGCAACATCTTTTCGTCTGGATAAGTATTTCAATTGTGTCAACAAAATGCATTGTTCGATTTATGGACAAAGACTTCGAGTAATAATCAGCGTGGGTCTGCATTCCATCGTGGGCCCAATGTGTCATCAAGACTAGACTTATTCCTCGTAGACAATGCATTTGCTGGGGCACCTGGAACAATGGAGGTCATTCCATGTTCGTTCTCTGACCACAGTGCCATCAAGTGGTCATGGAATCCTCCATTTCCAGCATCGGCTGCAGGTAATACTTCTCAACGGAACTGGTTTCTGAACGTTTCTCTACTCGACGAAGAAGAATACAAGGGTATGTTCGTTCAGTTTGTGGATAAACATCTCCGTAATTTGCCTCCGTAAAAATTAAGCGTTTCTTTCGGAAAATTGGGTTGGATGCTGCTAGACGCCACCATCGTCACCTGGTCATGCTACAAGAGATCTTGCGCCTTCTACGCTGTTCCTCTCCGAGGGAAGAGTTTGTTGATGACATCACTCAGGTGAAGAGCGAAATCAACGCTCTAATGATCCGTAAAGTGGCCGGCGCAGCAATCAGGGCCAAACTTACCTAGGCTGCTGACGTCAGGCATATGTCATCAGCAGCTTTTTCTGAGGAGAGACGTCGAGCTAACAAGAAACGTTGTCATCATTTGAAGGTAGAAGGCAGGGTAATGGAGACTGATCTCCGGCATCTTGTCAACCTTCCGTTTCCACTTCGCATCCTTTTTCGCCAACCCAATTGTTCCATCTGACGTTACGAAGCAATGGATAGAAGCACTAAGACCTTTCTCTGAGGAAACTGACCTGTTCATCACCCGTCTCTTCACTGAAGATGAAGTAAAGAAGTTTCTAGCAAAGGATGGTCGTCATGGGTCCAGTCCGGGCTTGGACGGCATCCCTTACTCCTTTTCCATTGCAAACTGGGAACTTCTTGGACCTTTGCGAGTATTCAACTCAATCGTCAGTGATCCTTCTTCCATCACAGCGGATTTCGTTATGGGGAAAATTATATTACTCCCCAAAATGCAAAACCCTGAACTGGTATCCCAGTGGAGGCCGATAACTCTCCTTAATACAGATTACAAGGTCTTCACTGGGGTCTTCCAACAACGGTTGAAACTGTATGCCAACGAATTCTTTGACCCAGGACAATCTTATCACTATCCGGTGTGTCATGGAAGAAGCGCAAGTGCGTCATCAAACTCTCGACCAGGAAAAGGCCTTCGACAAAGTGAATCACGAATTCCTTTTCCAAGTGTTTCACCAGCTTCATCTTCAGAAATTTGCTACGATAATCTCCGCACTGTATGCTTTGGCCACATCATGTGTGGCGATTAATGGCTCCACTTCGTCTTTCTTCGAACTGTCAAAGGGGGTTAGGCAAGGGTGTCCTTTGTCCCCTCTTTTATACATTTTTTATTTGGAGCCATTACTTCAGTATTTAAATCGCCACAAAGATGTTCGAGGATATGAGTTACCTGTGACGTCGATCAATATCCGGACGCTCGCCTATGCCGACGATGTGGTTCTCTTCGCATCTGATGCTTATTCCTTGAACATTTTCAATGTTACCTTTAAATGCTTTAGTGCTTCGACGGGGAGCTCCATCAACCTCGTCAAGTCCAAGGGCATTGCTATTGGAATTGGTCGGCCGACGATCTGAAGACCTTCCCAATAACATGGTGTGGCCAAGTGACAATGTTAGGCTACGTTTTCTCTTTCCTACCGAACAAAGACGCTAGCCACTGGCAGCAAGTGATTGATAAATGTAATCTCCCGCCTTGGCAAGAATTTTCGTTTTCCTACTTCGATGCTCATCAAGGTGAGGTTCATAAAAACTCATGTGTTGTCACTACTGAGCGCTAAGTGCCTATTCACCTTGCCATCCCATCGGCTTCAGGAAAAAGTACGCAGAGCAGTTGTGAATTGTGTGTGGGGAAATAACATCCGGTGTCACCCGCTTCGTTCAGCATATCTTTTTACCCCATTTAAGAAGGGGGGACTCGGACTTCCCGATCTGCGATCATATTTAATTGCAGCTAGGATGGCTGGTATGATTCGGGTGTTTCTTCTCCCTCCTCCCATTTGGGAAAACTTTGTGTTTTTACATTTGCGTTTCTTTTTTAAGGTGAATAGGAAGCCGTTTCCTACTTCGCTGCCAGTGGTTATAACTTCTACGCAACCGGACTTTCAAAAATATTTCCAATTGAACTTTATGACTTTTATTCCTGGATTGCGTCAAATAGACCCCCAAGAGTGGGGTCACTTGAAACTTTCATGGTTCTTCCAGCAGACCGGTCTGAGTGTGACTACCGACATCTTTCGTCTACACCTAGATTATCCGTGGTCGGGCATTTTGAAGGCAATCAAAATGGTTGCCTTCGAACGAACTGTGTTTAGTTTTCAATGGAGATTGCTGCATCAAGGATTCATCACTCTTCAACGTTTACATCTATGGAGAGTGGTGAGGTCTGCTGGATGTTTGTTCTGCGGGGTTGAAGAGTCCGTTAAACATGTTTTTTATGAGTGTCCATTCGTTCAGCCCATCTGGGACCGTTTCAAGCAATACTATAAGTTAAGGAATTTTTCTTATCGTTCTGTGCGTATTCTGCTTGACGGTCCTACCGGCCAACCATATAAGTTGGACGTAGCCGTGCCTATTATGTTCTTGAATAGAGCAGTTTAGTGTGCCCGGGTGGAAAGATCCTTGGGGCATACGTCATCTTCATCACCTTTCTCAGTTTGGAGGAAAGCAGCTTTCCATCTGAGGTCCTTCCTGCAGCTCGAATGGGTACGGCTAGGTCCGTTGGTTTATAAACGCAAGTTTACATCTTCTAAGCGTTTATGCTCGGTCGTCGGAGGGGACCGTTCCTATCTCTTCACCTTCCCGACCGAGTTGTGATGGTTCGTCAGAATAACGAATGGAACTCAATTTGAGGCGTTTATAAAAGTGTAGCAGGCCATTTGCTAGGGTTGCACGAACTTTTACCGCATGGGCGCCAGATGCCTGTTAAAAAGAGCTTATGTTGAGGCATCTGCTGAGGCAACATCAGCCATAGCTACAACAGCAAGAGGACCACCGAGGACACGAGCAAGGAAATCGGATTCGGCGAGTTCATCGCACTGAGGAGCTGTCCACGAGCAAGGAGAAGCGAAGCCGACAACGGAGAGATCGTGGCTTCACGCACCGAGCGAGGGACGTCAGCCTGGCCGGCGTGAGGGTCCCTGAATTGCCGACTACGAAACCAGGAAGGACGACGGCACGAGAGTTATGGAATCGGCGTGCTCGCCCCTCTGCCCAGGCAAGTGCCCAAATTGGATCATTTGCTAATAGAACTTTTTTAAATTCATTTCTCGGTGTCTCGCCCAGCGGGAGGAAACGACAAGCTCGCCGACAGCCTCGCTGCTCACCACCGCTCATAACGGAACCGCCAGTTTCTACGGCCTTGCATACCCCAGACGACCGCAATAGTGCCCACGGATCACGGATTAACGGAGACACGGACGGACGATTTAGTGCGAGTCCCGAGCCCGAGCCAAGCATCGCCGTCAGGCCACGACGACGTCAACGTCGCTACACATGCGAACGATGCCTCAGCCGCCTCGAGACGCTTAGTTCCTGAGGGAAAAGCCCATATCGAGCCGTACCTACCTGCCTTGAAGGAGGAGGAGTCCTATCACCCAGCCACAGCCGCTTTAGTCAACCGGACGTCGGTAAAAGACGCCCAAACCTCAACGAGAGCCCCAGCCAGCCCGTCAGCGGACGACGACCGCCTTGCAAGCGCGAGCCGCGTTTGGCTATATCGTCTCTGACAAGGGGTATTCTTTTCGTACTAAGTGACTTTAGTTAAATGTGCTAAGGCTATTTCAGACAATTAAGTGCTCATATTAATCACTCTTCAAGGTTACTCAAACTGTTCTTGTTAAGAAACCAGATACGATTTCTCTCCCTCCGAATTAGAATACTTAGCTGTTTAAGCTAATATATATTTTCTTTTCACATCTGTTCCTAGCACTGGGCAACACTCCTCTGGATCGCCGCCTTCTGAGTCAGCGGCGACAAGCTCCCGAGGATATCGTTGCCATTGGTTTTCGCAACAATTAAGCATCGAAGCCCGATTCTCACTTCAGTCGGTCGCTAAGACATGAATTTATATATGACTTTATACCGCATTAATATTAAATTGCAATTTATATTTATTAATTTGTTACTTCAAACGAAGCCAAATTAAACTTTTTGAATTAAATATTAAATTTTGTCGTCCTCCTCCTTTCTCTACTCACGACCATTCTCAATTGCAATAGGAATCGATTAATTTCTTAATTAATTAAATAAAGGTCGTGATAGTATGTTATCAAATCCAGGGGCAATGGGAGTACGAGACAACATTGGTTTAAGCTCCATCTCTAATGGTGAGTCCATGAGAGGATCTACTAGGTTTTTCACGCCTCCTGTCGAAGTTTTTTATCCTGCAGCATAGAATCATTAACGGTGGAGTCGCCTTGTTTCTGATTGATGTTTGTGCCCGTGACGTGGGATAACAGTTTCATAAGGGCTTCCCTCGTACTGTCCCATCTTCAGATTGTAGGCAGGGGAAGAGGGTGATCTTCCTCTTTGGAGCTATAATATGTAACTTTTTCAGGATGGTTTTTTACCCTTCAAATAAATAAACGCCAAAAAGTCCGCCGCTTTGGTCGAAGATATATATTTTTGTAACTGCTTTGGTTCTTTTCAAAGTAATCCAGCACTTATCACACCTACATCGGGAGAAGATCTTTTTGTGAGTGTTGCGGATTGCTACCATAGTACTGCAGTTTTCGTCCCACCATGCAGGTTTTTTTTACTTTGTCGGTGTAATTTTCTTTTTCGAGATTCCGCTATTGCAGAGATATACTTTTGCAATTCCCTCGTGCAAAGAGGAGGGCAAGGGATTTTATCACTTTGTAAATAAGAGTTAAAATGAAAATCAGCTTGGAGCCAAAACAGCAGTGGCGCCATCATGCGGTGGAACATAGAATTACAAAGTTTCTCTGCTTCCTTTTCTATGATTATGGTCACGTCTAGGTAGTTTAACCTTTTACAAAAGTCTCTGCATCCATGGTGTATTGAATATTTCTATGGAAGTTGTTGAAAGCATTGAGAATGTCATTGGCATTATGGCATCTTTGTCGAAGGTAATTAATACATCATCAACATACAGCATGTATGTATGCAATTTGTTGGGCGATAGCAGGGGCTGGAAGAATTTTGCTTCTAAGTGTTGGTGAAAACCTTCTGAGATGAGCGCACTGACATCACCTGAAGTTTAGAAGATGATGGCACTGACAGACGAGCTCATCAGAACACCGTGCGGAATTGAGTAGTGTTAACCATTGAACTCAAAGTAGTTTTGGTTGCAAAGAACTAGTAGAGCTTTAACGAGGTCTTGACATATAAGTGAGTCGATATCTCTGTTGAAGGATGTTTATGGCTTCATGGAACAGAATGTTGGCGTATAGGTTTACAATATCCAGGAAAATGAGACGTATTGCCACCGATCTGTATGGAACCAAGTTTCTTCATCATTTGTATGCTGTTGCTGATGATGTGGGTATTGTCCAATGGGAACGACTCCTTGGTTTTTGTCACTTGAGGCACGTTGTAGAGAGTTGTAGAAGTGCAGTCGACTACCAGTTGAATTGGATATCATTCCTTGTGTACCTTTATGAGGACACTGATACGGGGAGGTACGGTAATATATAACCACTGTCTCGTTCCCTTTATCCGCTCCTACTACGGAGGCTTTGTGTTCCGAAAGCTTGCTCCTGATCTTGGTGGCAGTCCTATGCAGGCCTGGTCCTATGGTGTTGTTGATGGGGATTTTTCCGAAACTTGTTTTATCTTCATCTCTTGGCCACATTAGCATGGTCTTCAGGGTTGATTTTTAGTACGGCCATCTCAACGTCAGTCGCCCGTACCCTACGATTTTCTCGTGGGCTACGTCATCGCCATACTGGCGTAAGCCCTCATTTTAGTTTGTGTTTGAGGTCTTTGTTTAAGAGGTTTTCTTCCTCCTCGTTGAAGGTGATGTCAGTAAGATTAACTACACATTTGTGGAACTGGAACTTACTGATCTTTAGGGTGCCGAGTAATCCATTCTAGCTTCTTTTCTATCCTCTAGTATATTTCCGAGTTTTCGTTTTTGATATTAAGGGTTACGTTAGGTTCCACGTAGGCGGCCAATTCTAGATGTAGGCCATGACATTCCTGTTTTGTTTTACATTTTTTCTGTGTAATAAGCGAAGTTCCTCAATCACACGTTTTCTTTCAGCATGTCTTCGTACTTTGGGCTGTTTGATAACCCATTTTCAAGTCTTTGTTAAGTGTATAAAGGAGCCTGCTAGGGCTTTACGGAACTAAATATCGGCGTTTGTTTAAGGTGTCCAATGCAGCTAAAGATCGTAGAACATGCCTCGAAGTCGTCATTGTCCACTTAATGGAATTTAATGGGTCTTCAGCAGGAGGCATGATGATTCTTCTACCAACTTATGCAGAGTTGGATAAGAGATGTCTGCAGGCATGGTTTGAGACAGCGCATACTTTCAGACGTACGTGAGGATCGGCGCATTCGAAGGTCTCCTCTAGAAAATCAAATAGTTATATCCACTCAAATCAGGGCCATAGTCAGCTCAGACCATCCGAAATTGTTTCCTGGAAGCAGGACTGACACTTAACCACGACACAGTCAGGTATGTCTCCAATGGTGCCAAGAATGGGCAGCTTAGAGGAATGAATGATGGTCAGTATTCAGTGATGAAAGTACACTGCTTTGCAATAAAATTGCCAGACCCACAAGGAGTTATCCGAATGAGCCAAAAGTAGGTATACAGCAAGAGATACATCTGAACACACCTTTATTAGATTATGGAGCCAAGACGTGGACTCGTTTGTACAGGGTGTCCCAACGGAAATCGGCATCAGTAGGTTGTGGCACCACCTCTAGCGGCGATGCGTTCTTCCAGCCGCAGGTGTAGGTGATCATACAGGTGGCGAATGTTATCTTGGGGTACGTCTGCCCAGGCCTGGTGAACCTGTTGTGTCAGTTTATGGAGATTCCGGGGTGATCGTAAACGACGTCCCACAATGTTCCACACGTGCTTAATTGGCGATAGATCTGGGGACCTCGCCGCCATGGCAGGCAGTTGCCGTCATGCAGACATGCCATGCTCATGTTTGCCGTGTGCGGTCTGGCGTTATCCTGCTGAAAGACTGCGCCGGGTATGGTGTGCTGAAAGAGAAATAATACGGACTGCAGAATCTCTGTAACGTACCTTGCTGCTGTCAGGGTGCCTTGGATGGTGACTAAAGGCGTTCTGGTATCGTAACCGATACCCCCCCTGACCATGATCCCGGGTGTTGGTCCACGATGGCGATACCGGATGCCTTGTTCATTGGCACATTCCAGTGGTCTGCGCCATTCCCTTCCACGTCTGTCGTCGGTGTCCAAACAAAAGCGGAATTCGTCACTGAAGACCACCGGGCGCCATTCCATTCGCCAGCTCACTCGTTCACGACACCATTGCAGTCGTATCGTACGGTGCTCAGGTGTCAAAGGAAGACACAACAATGGACGCCTGATAGACATTGTTGCGGCGTGTAACCGGCGTGCTATTGCAACACCACCTCTACTCAAAGCCTGAGCACGAAAATTTCATACATTGTTACATCATCATACCTAGTCAATTTAGGGCTTATTATTGGTAGAAATGCGATTAAAGATGAATACCTATGACGTTTCCGCGCTCGCTATTGACACTGGAGCCGTACCGGGAATACTAATGTTGTCGCGCAGTTGCTGCAGGGTGATGGTTTTGTCCTCTAGCGCTGTTCGCAGTATCCGTTTATCCGTACGAGCTGACGTGCTTCTCCGGGCCCCAGAGCCTGGTCTTCTGGCATATGTGCCTTCCTCTCGCCATTGCCTCCAACATCGGCCTACCGTCCGTGCGTCCCGCGACACATGGACAGCAATCCGTCTGGTTGACCATCCAGCCTCGGAGAGGCCAATAATCCGACCTCGTTCAAAGTCCGTTAATTGCGTGAACGGTTGTCGTTGTCGTCGTCGCGGCATTGAGACCGTTGTGCGGATTACAGTACTTGTACGTTCACGAGGCAGTTGCTTCCTCCCTACTGCATGGAACGTATCGCACAGGTTTCAACTGATGAGCCTATACAGGCACCCGGACACCCTGTATCAACCCAAATGGTCATGTCCCCTGAGCATGCAACTAATCGTTTGCTAGTCGGAGGTAGATGAACCCTCCCACTAAATATGGATAAGGTCGGATAACTCCTTGTTGGTGGGGCAATTTCATTGCAAAGCAGTGTAGTTTGTCTTGGCATGAGTGACAGTCGTATGCATGTCCATCGAAGATCAGGTAAGATTAGGGCCACTCCTGGAGTGATGGTGTCGGGTACTGTCTTTGGACACTGATTCACGTCTGATTTTTGTGGAGGGGGACATTAAATCTGTATTCAGAATCCAGAAAATCATCCAACCCGTCTACATGGGAGATGTTCATCCATTGCCTATCCACATGTAGCCGGTGTAACTCAAAATGCTTTTCACCATGCCCATTAAATTTTCTGGACAGCACACTCACCAGATCTCTCATCAATCGAGCATGAATGGGATTGGATTGGACGACGTACCATCCATGCCCATCAACCATCTACGACTCTAGCCCCATCACAGTCAACCATTTGCAATCCACTGTTGGATGAAGGTCTTCTCTAAGCGCTTCCATTCTTCTCTGTCTGAAGCTTTAGATTTCTAGTAGACGCCAGCCACATTCCTTATTTCGTTGAGCCACCTTGCATGGGGTCGTCCTCTGGGGCGTTTAAGGTCTCGAGGGTACCAATCCAGAATGACTGTGCTCCATCTCATGTCTTGTCTTCTAGCGATGTGACCAGCCCATTGCCATTTAGAATGTTTGATCCGTTCAATGACGTCAATCACCCTCGCTTTATATCCAGCTGTTGTGTTTTCGATCTCTTCTTGTAATTCCCAGCATACACTACCCTATCAAAAGTCATGGGACAGCATCACTTTAATAGAAACATTCAAAAATACACATATTTTAGTATCTTGTTGGTCCACCTATCACAGCTTCTACTCTCTGGGGCATTCTGTCCACAAGTTTTTGATACGTTTCGACAGGTAATTTTCGCCATTCTGGAACAGTTCGCTCACGGATTTCGGGCGTTTCGCGCAAGCGCGCAATCGACGTTCCAACACGTCCCACAGATGTTCGACGGGGTTTAGATCGGGGCTCTGGGGAGGCCAGTCAAGTTCTCGAACCCCCTTTTCATCAAACCATGTGCCTACAGCCCTTGCTTTATGGCAAGGTGCGTTATCGTCCTGAAACAGAAAAGGGCCATTGCCAAAGTGCTGCCAGAGAGATGGGGGTGCTGCGTTGTCCAGAATGTCTTGATAACGCTCTGCGTTTAGATGTCTGTCCATTGCACCCAACCCATTACCATGAAAAGCACCCCCACACTCTCACTGACCCTCCGCCGACTTCACCGTGGGCACAACACAGCTTGGCAGGTAACGTTCGCCATACCCAAACCCGTCTATCCGATTGCCAGATGGTGTAGCGGGACTCATCACTCCATTCAACCATTCGCCATTGATCCAGACTCCAATGTCGTCGCTCTAACAGTTTTGCCTGCGAGATGGCATCCAACAATTGTACCTCTTTGGAAGTCTGAAAGCTCTTTTCTTTGAGACATTCTTACAGCATTCACGCAAGCATTATCTCATAATAGCATACTCTCATGAGAAGAATGCCAACAGTGAAATTGCAAAGGAATGTCTCATTTTCATTCAAATCAGGGATGTCCCATGACTTTTGATAGGGCAGTGTACATCTTTCCCATGCTTCTCTGTGTTGTCTGTAGTCTTTGTGGTGGTGTTCTCGATAAAGTCCATGTTTCAGCTCCATAGGTGAGTATCGGTAAAACACACTGGTTGAAAACTTTTCGTTTCAAGCTAGTGGCATGCTGCTCTTCAAGATAATGTTATTTTTGTCAAAAGCACTCCATGCTGTTCTAATTCATCTGTTAACTTCATTCAGAATGTTGCCATCCATAGTGATCTCTTGTCCCAGGTAAATGTAGCTCTGTACTTCTTCAATCACGATGCTGCCTGCCATGATCTTCTGTTTTGGAGCAAATGCATTGAACTTTTGTCTTCCGTGTATTCAGTTTAAGTCCTACACGCAGGCTAGCCTCTGCTAGTTCTTGTAACATTTCCTCCAGTTCAGAAGGACTATTGGTGATAACGATGTCACTCGCAAAACGAAGGTGGTTAAGGAATTTACCGTTTATTTTAAGTCCTTTCTAAAACTGCTGTGAAGATTTTGGTGAGGTGGTGTCTCCTTGTCTTACTTCCTTTCCAAGCTTGATCTTTCCTTTTCCTTTATCCAAACGAATGGTTGCAGTCGCTTTGCTAAAAATCTTCTGGAGAATACTTATATAACTTTCGGCTATTCCCGTTCTTTCCAGAGCTTACACTACAGCAGGTGTGAACCCCGAGTCGAAAGTTTTCTCAAAATCGATGGAGGCGAAGCAAAGTGGTATTTCATATTCGTTGTGGGGTTCGATAAGTTCTCTAATAACTTGAATGTGGTCGATCGTGCTATATCCGCTTCGAAAGCCCGCTTGTTCTCTTGGTTGTGCCGAGTCTAATGCTGAATCAAATCTGTTTGTCAGGACTTTGTAACGTGCAAACCGTTTTTGATCTTTTAAAACGGGCGGAACGCTGCATAAATTTATTTTTTTGACTTATGGTTCGTTAAGCTAGGCAATTTGGACTTATTGGCAAAGTGCGAAGATGTGTTCAAAGAATCAGAGACTAAAGTTAGAAGTTAAGACATGGTTTATTAGAATAAAACAAATAAAAAGAAAAACAGATTTTAAAAGTGTCCTCAGGCTAGAAGGCTACAAAAACAATACATCCACAAAATAACTGATAGGATCCATACAGCAGTCAACTATAAAGATGAGAAGCACAGACAAATGGGAAGTGCAATTTTATAATGTCTTTCCCAACACTAAGGGTCAAAATCACAAAAAAATTACTGAATAATGCTCAAAGCATTTACACAAAAATAAATAGAAATTACAAAGAAAATAATGAATAATTGACTCCAGTCAAAAGTTTGTACATAAAGTACAATTAACTACAGTTGCGCATAAGTGCAAAAGAAAACTAATACAAGAAGCATTAGGAAAAACTGAAATCAATAGTACATGAGTACATATTGAAAAATGACTGTGAGAAAACGCAGTTGAACTTAATGCCTCAGCATTAAGTAAATTTAACCAAAAGTACGTAGGTACATAATTGGATATAGAAGTATGAGATTCCTGAAAATAATGACTGTTTAAGACACAGTTGAACTAATGTATAAACATTAGGAAATAATAATTGTGCATAAAGCACAAAAAAAAATAAAACTATTATTATAATCCATGAAGTGCACAATATCACTTAAAATAAAAAACTACACTGCAGAATAAAACTTCTACCCGATGCGGTAGATAGAAGTCTTAGACCAGAGCAGTCAACAAGAAAACACAAAAACAGAAATGAGCCATGTACATAGATCCTGAGGGACACTAAGGGAAAAAAATGTATATTAATCAGAAGAAACAGGAAATAAGGAAAAAACATAAGATAATCAATGAAATAATAAATAAAAGAACAGTTCAAAGGAGCAACAGCAGCACAAGTCCAAATGGGGAAGAATTCCAGTCCAAGAGAAATCATCTTGAAGAATTAACATCTTTGTAAAGTAAAACTATAGATGGAAAATATTCAAAGTTGAAAACAAAGTAAGTGTTCATAGATGATGAAGGAATTCAGCTAAGTCCTGGTCAGATAAATTTTTTCAGAGACCAACTCCAAGTAGTGGCTAAGTCTCAGAATGGTAAAGTTGATGGGAAATAAGATGATCCATGGAAAGATGATGAGGAGCACCCTTAAATCGTGAGTCAGGCAAGGTGCCCAGACGCACATGCCCTTAGGGGCTGCACCTCCTATCTAAACGCCCATTCGCCCACTGGCGGGTCATCCGATGGTCAGAGGAAACATGAACAGGAACGAGAACGAGTTTTGGTCCCCCTCGATGACCTTACAGAGACGTTGGGATGGAGGAAGCAAACCGTCTCTGAAACAAAGCTGGGCCCAGCCGTAGCCATTCGAGATGGAGGAAGGATCTGAGATGGAAGGCATCCCTCCTTCACACCGGGGCGACAGCGAGCGGGAGCCACGAAAACTGCCCGCGCGGGCAAGCCACAGTTCACTGTTCAAAAAGGCGATGGAAGTGGACAGGTCCAGTTTGTACGCAACAGCAGTCGAGAAGTCCATCAGCTCGAAGTGGGAAGATAGGCGATCCCAGGTGGACTTGCGAACGGGCACTCAAAGAAAACATGGTCGATGGTCTCGATCGACCCGCAAAACTGGCAACAAGCAGATCCGACTACTCCCCACTGATGTAGACGATGGAGAGTATAAAATCCATGGTGCAGCCGGCACCACTGGATGTTAAAGACGACCTCTCAAAGGCAAGAGATTTGATTGCCTTCAAGATGGCTGACCATGGATACTCAGGGTGCCATCTCACGATATCAGAAGACGCACCCTGGACGGTCTGCTGGAAGAACCAAGATAGGCGGAGGCTTCCCCAGCCCTGCAAGCCGAACTGCTGAAGTGCCAAGACAAACGTCGCAAGATCTTGCTGGACGTGACGGAAGAAGTCCGGAGAACGAGAAATAATCGTCACTGGCAGCGAGGAAGGAAACGGCAACCTGTTCACCTTCAGAAAGAAGCGCAAGCGCAGAAACAGAAAGTTGGCCCACAAAGGTGGGGGAGGAGAAAGGCGCGGATAAAAGCGGCCATTCTGGCGGCGACCATATACCGCCGAAGGTCTGGTAAACCTAAGCCCCCACCGTCGAAGGGGATAAACTACAGCTCCGCACGGATGGGATGGCGAGCCGCTGAATAACCCGAAACACAATCCACCACTGCAATGCGCATCCTTCTCAAAAGCTGGCAGGAAGGTAAGGCGACCAGGCATTTGGACGATAAAGCAGGTAGTACATAGGAAAGAACGAACCTCGCTTTGACAAACATCGAGGTGGTGAAACGAAACTGCTTGCCAAGGCGGGAAATGCACTTAGTAATTACTTGCTGCCAGTGACGAGAGTCCATGTCAGGTAGAAAAGAGAAGACTTATCCCAGCACTGTAATATGCTGACACCACGTTATTGGGAAGGTTCGAAGATAGTCCACCGTCCACTTCCCAATAGCGATGCCTTTAGACTTGACGAGATTGATGGAACTTCCCGTCGAAGTGCTAAAGAGACCGAAAGATTCTTTATAGATACCCAGGGAATAAGCATCAGATGCAAAAAGCACCACATCATCAGCATAGGCCAGCGTACGGATGTTAATCGAAGCGGCTGGCAGATCGTAACCCCGGACATCTGGGTGGCGATTAAGAAACTGCAGTAATGGCTACAAATAGAAGACTTATAGGAGGGGGGAGATGGGACACCCTTGCCTGACACCCTTAGAAAGTTCGAAGAAGGACGAAGTGGAGCCATTAATCGCCACACATGATATAGCTGAAGCATACAGTGCTGAGATGATCGTAGCAAATTTCCGAAGACGAAGACGGTGAAACACTCGGAAAAGAAACACGTGATTCACCTTGTCGAAGGCCTTCTCCTGGTCAAGGCTCAACACGGCCAAGTCTGACGGCGCACACACGCTTCCTCCATAACACACTTGATGGTGATCAGGTTGTCGGACATCCTGCGAGATGGAATGGAGCAGGATTGACCCGGATCGAAGAACTCGTCGGCAAAACATTTAAGCCGTTGTTGAAGCACTCCAGTGAAGACCCTATAATCTGTGTTGAGTAGAGTAATAATAGGTCTCCACTGGGTCACAAGTTCAGGGTCCGGCACTTTGGGGAGCAAGATGATCCTCCCGACAGTGAAGTCCGACGTAATGGAGGAAGGGTCCTTGAAAATTGAATTAAACACTTGCACCAGGAAAGGCCCAAGAAGTTTCCAGGTCGCATTAAAGAAGGAATACGGAATCCCGTCTAATCCAGGACTGGACTGGTGACGGCCATCCGCCGACAGAAACTTCTTAACTTCATCTTCGGAAAAAGGACAGGTGATAGACAGGTCAGCATCTGCAGTGAAAGGTCTTTGTGCCTCGATCCAATGCTTCGTTGAAAAATGATGAAAAATGGGCGTGGAAGGCGGACAAGATGTCAGAGTCAGTTTCCACAGTCCCATCTTCCACCACCAAGCGATGACATCTTGTTGGCGCGGCACCTCTCCTCGGCGAACACAGCTGATGACATATGCCTGACGTGAGACGCCCAGGGCAATTTGTCCCTGAGAGCTGCGCCGGCGGCCTTGCGGATCATTAGAGCGTTGATCTCGCTCTTCACATGACGGATATCAACAGCATACTCCCCCTTCGGGATGGAACAGCGGAGAAGACGCAAAATTTCTTGTAGCATGAGGAGATGGTGCCGGTTGTGTCTGGCAGCATCCAACCCGATCTTCCTAAAAAATCGACGAAGCTTGATTTTAAGGGCAAGCCACGAAGCAAGCGACGGAGGCAGGTTGTGGAGGTGTTTTTCCACAAACCGAACGAACATTCGCTTGTATTCGTCGATGTCAAGCAGAGAAACGTTTAGAAACCAGTTGTTCGAAGCAGGGCCTGCAGTGGAAGCTGGGATTGGAGGGTTCCATGAACACCTGATGGCACTGTGGTCAGAAAACGAGCATGGAATGACCTCCATTGAACCCAGCGCGCCAGCTAAAGCAGCGTCCACGAGGAAAAGATCCAGCCCTTGATGGAAAGTGGACCCACACTGGAATGGGAAGAACGCGACCAAAGATTGAAAACAGCGTTCTGCTGGCACAACTGGTGAACATAACCAGACGTAAAGATGTCATTCACGTCCGGATGACAATTGAAGTCCCCAGCAACCACCACAGGCAAAGAAGAACACAGGTAACTGTCCAGATCTTCAAAAAAAAAATGTCCGTTTCTCTGCTGGCGAACACGGGGCGTTCACGTTAAGCAATCGGAGCTTCAGACCGGATAGAAGTAGGTCTAAAGAAATCGCCCTGCACTCGCAGTCAAAGACGCAGTTCGACGCCACGATGGAGGGGTATAAGATGATGGAGGCAACCACTTGCCCGTGTGGCGTTGATGAATTAATAAATAATTGTCCAGATGGATATTGACTGCGAAGGCCAGGGAGATCGGAGAGATGTTGAGAAGCAGTGAGCTTCATTTCCTGAAGCAGAAGGACGTCCGGCCTGTACAAGGCGATGAAGGATTATAACACCGATTGCTTGAAAGACGAGCCGAGGGAACGAACGTTTAAGGAAATGACATTCACTGCGAAATAAGCTGACGGAGGCTGACCTGTATCTGAAGGAGACTTGAGCCTCACCAACGAGGGAAGAGGCTCAGATGTCTTCTGTCTAGGGGAACGAGCACGACCCGAAGAGGAAGAGGGGCTGCGATGATGGCTTGCGCAGCTGTCTCTTTCAGAAGAGGACACAGGAATCCTGTCCCTCTTGCTTCGATGTCGTCGCGGCTTCTTCTTGCGAGGGCTCTTAAGCGTCGCAAGATGATCCCGCTGAGCAGACACTGATGGCTTTGAGGTCCCAGCAGATGAAGAAACTTTAACAGGCGCACAGGCGATTCACAGTGG
>JAHWFO010073989.1:0-21387 GCA_023313115.1 Rhysida immarginata
CATCAAAGGATGTGTGCTGCGAGAGCACATGAACCCACAGGAGCATCACATCCAAAATGGCACAGCCTGTGGAGAAACTGCAAATGCGCTCGGTGAAACCGTTTCCCCTACGTGAAGGGGAAAAACACCAAAAAATCCATGCGGAGCTGGTCGAGGTGTACAGTGATAACAGTGGCTCAGCTTATGAAACTGTTGCAAAGTGGAAGCACACCGAATCAAGAAAGAAGGCAAAGATGCAGGCATCATTTGGGAAGCTGATGCTCAGCATCTTTTGAGACTGCCAAAGTGTTCTCCTGACTGATTATGCCTAAAACGGCCAAACAATCACTGGCAAGTATTAACGGGATCTTCTGTTAAATTTGCGAATGGCCATCAAGAAGAAACACCGTGGGAAGCTAACGAAAATCATTCGCTTGTTCCACGACAACCTACGTGCACATGCAGCTGCTTTGGGCTATGAAATTCTGCCTGACCCCCTTACCAGAACTGGCACCCAGTGTTCTTTCTCTTCCCTCAGATGAAGAAACCACTGAGTGGTAAGCGCTTGCTTGATGACAATGAGGTGATTTTTGAGGTGGAACACTTTCTCAATGCTCAGAACATGGATATCTACAAGAATGGTCTCTGTCAGGTCATCCATCATTGGGAGAAGTGTGTGAAGTTGTTTGGTGCTTACATTGAAAAGGAATAACTGCATCATCAAGCTTCATGCCCCATCTCCCTTCTGCCACAGTGATTGTAATGAACTTTATGAATGCTCTTCGTATATACTCAAATAAGTAGAATACATGTATATGTTAATAGACAGATTACAGCAATGCAGGGGATTCTCAATATAGCTATAGTCTTAAACAATAACATACTAGGTAGAGTCAATAAATAACGAGGTAAAGGATATTTCAGAGTGAGTTTAACGAAACGCAAAAACTATTGTCCGCAACTGTTTAGGATTTATCCCACTGTGTCAGTAGTCACAATAAAAAGGAATCCTTTCTATTAATTATTCTTCCTCAACAATGAAATTGTTGTATTTAGTAGGTGACCAGTGAAATTCTCAAATTTAAATATGTTTAATATAAATATATTCCTGTGCATATGTTTTGACACAAACAGTATATACAAGATGTCCTAAAAAGGACTGACAGTTACAGTCCGTCCCAAAAAATTACGAACATTGGATTTTTCTGTGTAATGGAAAGAATTCAACAAATTGTTAACACAGTTTACTGTTACTGTACAAAATAGGCATTTATCGCAATGTTGCTATTATGTGTTTAACATTCAGGCACGTAAGAAATAACAAACCCCCCAGTCTACCTTAAATGTGATGTCCCAAAAAATTACGAACACACAGAACATGATCATTTCGCAGTAGGTGGAAGCAATTATTAACATGAAAATTGCATATAGATAGATACAAGAAACTCTGCTTGTAGTCCTACAAGTTTTTAAAAAAATTGACCACTTCTCACAAGATGGGGAAGAGGAAAGATGTTACAGAACGTGAAAAAGGTTATATGGATGCCCTGGCATCTGAAGGTGTTTCACAAGCTGAAATAGCCAGAAGAATTGGTCGTGCAAGATCGACAGTTAATGAATATTTGAAAGGGAAACAAACTGCAAGCGGCAAACACGCAAGTGGCCGCAAGAAAAAGGCAACGAGCCGTACTAGACGAGAAGTAGTGAGATTAGATACCCACAGAAATTGCTCAACATGTACAATAGCCCAAGAATTGGATCATGAAATCTCCAAATCAAGTATGCATCGCATTTTGAGAAGCGACAAAAACATTAAATTCATGAAACGCAAACAACGACCAGCCCTCAAAGCAACACATCTGCAACAACGTCTACAATGGGCCAAAGATCACATGACCTGGGACAAGGAGTGTGAACATGTCACATTCAGTGACGAAAAAAAATTCAATCTAGATGGACCTGACGGACTACAGCGATACTGGCACGACCTACGCCATGAAGAACAATACTTCAGCAAGAGAGTTAAAGGAGGTGGTTCCCGGATGATCTGGGGTAACTTCAGCATGCAATCGTCAATGGCAGAATGAATTCTACGACATATCAAGAGATGCTTAACGAACATTTACTCCGTATTGGTGGAGAGCATTACATTTTTCAACAAGACAATGCTCCAATTCATGCATCAGCATCGACAAAACAATGGCTTAATCAAAAGCACATCCCTGTTTTAGAATGGCCGTCATTGAGTCCTGATTTCAACCCAATCGAGAAAGTGTGGGTAATCTTGGTTAGGGCTGTTTATAAGGATGGACGTCAATTTGATTCCGTTCAGGACCTTAAGACGGCCGTTCTAAAGTCATGGGAAAAAATTCCACTTCTGAACTTGCGCAAACTCATTGAATCAATGAAACATCGTATTTTTGAAGTGATTAAAAGAAATGGCAAGTTTATTGATTATTAATTCACACATTCTTTGTATTGTTTGAAGTTTTTCATACTATGTTCATACTTTTTTGGGACAGCAAAAACGCCTGTTTCTTTTTTTTCGGATGTTTTCTTATGTGATCTGACTGTTAAACATATAGCAGCATTGAAATAATTTCCTATCTTATAGAGTAACAATAAACTATGTTAACAATTTGTTGAATTCTTTCCATTACACAGAAAAAACCAATGTCCGTAATTTTTTTGGGACGGACTGTATTTTTGCAGAAGATTAATGTGTAAGGTCAGGAAATTATTTTGGTACGTTTCCTTGTGTTTTGCAGAGCGATCTTTTTGGACTGCATACTGACCGCTGACATCCAATGATGCCTATCAACTCATCCACAACACAAATTTCTTGTACGACTTTTTACTGTATACAGATGCGGATGAGTTGGCAGGCATTGTTGAACGTCTGCGGTTGGCCATGACAGCACCAAACGTGCAGGCCGTTAAAAATGTCATAATGACAGTCCAAAAAAATCCTATTCATTTCAATTGCCTGGGAACTTCTCTAGCACATACTTCTCAGAATTTTAGCTCATCATAAATGAAGGACTTGCCATGTGTATTATGATGTCTACATGTTATAGGACACATTATCTCCAGAAGTTTTCCGAATGAGTGGCCTGAAAGATCCCCCAACCTGAATCCATGGAACTTCTGAAGGATTGTGTCTACTAAGAACATGTCTGATCACTGCCTGATCTGAAAGGCAACATACCGCAATATGTCACTCACATTTCACCAGAAGTGCTGCAAGCAACCATTGATAATGCCATTTTACTTATGTAGCATGTCATGTCTTATTAGAATAGCTACCAAGCGTCAATATCATACATTAATTAATGCTTGAACTAGGACACTTTGAATAGCATCATTTTAATTGGAATCAACCTGATGCAAGAAGTTGTTGGTTCAAAGTTAAGGCTGTACATTAAATTAGTGCAAATAAAAGTAAGGCACAAAATTTTTAAACGTACTTTTCAGGAAACAATTCTTTTTTTGCTTCTGATGTTTTCTTATAAACACTCTTTTTGTCCGTGGGTTCTTCAGTGGAATTTAATGTCATTTCTTTTAATAGACTAAAATTAGAAATGCATGATCAATTAGATAGCTTAGTAATTGCATTAACAATTACGTACCATCCATAAATGTAGATTATAGAAATAATTGATTATAATTTTTTCACATCACAATATTATTCAAGGGTAATAGAATATATACTCTACATGATCAAAGGAGTTGGGACACCTGTTGCTCTACCGTAAAGCCGCAAAAAGCTTTAATCAGTAGTGTGTAGGACCACCCTGAGCTGCTATCACTGCCTCCACCCTACATGGCATACTGTCCATAAGTTTACGGTATGTGTCCACAGGTATTGACCTCCATTCCTCGAGGAGTGTCGTGGTCAGTTCCTGGACAGATGTAGGGCGAACCATCCTGGATCTCACACGTCGTTCCAATTCATTCCAAAGATGTTCGATGCGGTTGAGATCAGGACTCTGGGTGGGCCAATCCAGTTTTTCAATCCGCATCTCGTCAAACCAGTCAGATATGGATCTTGCTTTGTGGCAAGGCGCATTGTCGTGCTGGAAGAGGAACGGCCCGTCACCGAAGTGTTCCCACAGCTCTGGAAGTGCCCCGTTATCCAGAATGGTCCTGTAGCCATCAGCATTGAGGTTTCCGTCCACCTTGATGAGCAGGCCCAGTCCAATCCAGGAGAAACACCCCAGGTATTCACAGGAGTGTCCCAACTCCTTTGATCATGTAGTGTACAGTCGAACCTTAGTTTAAAGAATTCCTGGGGCCTGAGAAAAAATTCATTAAATGAAATGTTCATAAAAAAACTTCCAAATAAAGTATATGTATTGTATCATCATAAGCTTAAGTACAATACTCATTTCCAAAAAAGTTGGGACAGTGCAACATATAAGAAGAACTCCAACACATTTGTTTGGATTATTGTATTGCCGTTTATTTCAACGCATTACAATACATAAACAATAAATTAGGCATGGGATCACATATCTTATATGCTTAAAGAAAGATACAGGTGGTTTTCCTGTTTGGCACGTGCAACACACTCCCAAAAAAGTTGGGACAGCACTGCGTTTACCACGGTGTGGCGTCACCTCTCCTCTTGATGACACACTAATCTTCTGGGCATCGATGACACCAATCTTTCTAACACCGTAACCGGAATTCTGTCCCATTCCTGTTGGATATAGGTTTTCAGCTGTTCAACTGTCCGGGGTCGTCGCTGTCGTAGTTTTCGTTTAATAATACGCCAAACGTTTTCTATAGGCAACAGATCCGGGCTGCAAGGGGGCCAATCCAACATACGAATGCGCTGCGGACGTAGCCATGCAGAAGTTATGCGCGCTGCATGCGGTCTGGCGTTGTCTTGTTGAAATATACACTGACGTCGTCCAAACAGGCGCCTCTTACATGGCACCATAGCTTGTTCCAGGATCTGTATATATGCTTCAGCATTGACGGTGCCATTGCAGATGTGCAAGTCACCCATTCCATGGCCACTAATACAGCCCCAGACCATGACAGACGGTGGTTTCTGTACCGAACGCCTGTAGCACGCGGGAATATCCTTTTCGTCTTTGGTCCGGAGTGTACGGCGTCCATTATTTCCGTAAACAATCGTAAAGGTTGATTCGTCGGACCACAATATGTTCTTCCAGCGTGCTTGGGACCAATTGCGATGGGCTCGAGCCCATATCAGACAGTGACGTTGCTGTCGTTTGTTGATGTATGGCTTCCGTCGTGCACAGTATAACTTAAGTTTGCATTTGTGGATGCACCGGCGTACAGTATTCAACGATAATGGCTTCCCGAAGAAATCGCGGGCCACGTGGCTACGTCCGTAATCGCAGCATTCCTATGCGTGACACAGTGACGTTGGAGGATCCGAAGAGCTCGAGCATTCAGAATAGGTTTTCTACCTTGGCCTTTCCGAACTGTGATCTCACCACTATCTCGGTAGCGCTTGATAATATTATGTACTGTAGATGATGACAGGTTAAATCTTCTGGCTATTGCACGCTGAGAAACGTTGTTTGTGAATTCTCGAATGATTCGAACACGAAGATCTCCGCTAACTGGCTTGCCTCGACCCATCGTTGCGAATAAGTTACCTGAACGACGGATGGCAACTGTTATTTATACGGAATGTAGTACGACGTCATCGTTCTAGATTATTCCCGAACAATTCGGAAGGTTCCACTACTAACGGCGCTTTCTACAACGTATGTCCCTACTATTTTGGAACGTGTTGCAACACCCCCATTCAAAATGAACGTCCCGGCCACGATACAAAATGTTTTGGTGCACACAGTATATTTATGTCATTTCATAAACGTATCTGCTATTTTGTATTCGCGAGAAAGTTTTGTTACATCATCCCGTTTTGTTTTTTCTATATATTTTGCACGGTCCCAAATTTTTTGGAAATGAGTATTGTATATTACGAGGGGAGATCAAAAAGTAAGTTGCACTAACTCGCCACAGGAGCGCGCTGTGTGTCGCAATCTTGGGCAAAGCGGAGAAAGGGACATTAACTGTGCAGACGCCGGATAGGATGGTTGCTGTGGTTTCCCGTCGTGTTTTGTGTGACTAGCGGGCTAAAAGCAATGGCGCGTCAACTGGATGTCCACTCCAATCTTGAGGTGCGAGCAGCAACCCGATTTCTATGGGCCAAACGAGTGAATTGCACTATCTTTAACAATTTTCAAGTTAGCAAATGGATGATCTTAAATTTGGGGGTCAAAGTCAAATTTGAGTGCAGCAATGAATTCCACACACCCCCTATTACCTATAAACCATGCTCATCAGATCTCGCCTACCTGGCAGCTTTGAGATATCTGCCATGTTACCAGACTTTTTGGACACACGGTATATATCCACTGACTGGTTGAAACGTACCAGCTGCAATAAAGCTTCACATATTGTCTAAGAAGCCGGCTTGGTTTCTTTATCTTAAATAAAGTTTTTCTGTTAGTGTAAATGGTCTTACCTACTACATTTCAAAATCAGCTTCTCTGTAGGATCCGAAAGGCGTTTTTGTCCTTTGGTAGGCGTCAATGTAACATCTCGAACGGGTGAACTACTGCCCCAGCTGAATCTTGCCTTGTGTGACAGCAACCTCGCATTTGCACAACCACGAAAACTTAAAAGGTACGTATTACGTTCTAGGAAAATACATGACACATCAATTAAAGAACTTAAGCATCCAAATAATTGATATAAAATAACTATATTTTTATAACTATATTTTTCCACATATAAACGGATTTAATTACCACATAAAAATTATAAAAGTTTATAATAAAGATATTACAACAAAAACAAAGGAAATATTCCACAACCTGGATTCAAACCAAAGTATATATCCTGTCACCTCTAGCGTGAGCGTGTTCATCGGTGGGACAGGATGGGCGAGACTGGGGACTTGCGGGAAGCAAGCAAGCGATCAATCTCAGTCTTGAACCGGTGAACAGTGACGGCACGTGAGGTTGCACCGTAACTCAGGGTGCACTTCGGCCGGGCGGGATAGCAAGGTCAGCACACAAGGAAAAATCACCAAAGGTCATCGAGACTCCACAACATATCTAGGTACTGTGAGTGTTATTTGTTTTATTGGGCCCTTGCGTATCGTAATTTCTCTTTGTGTGAATTTTCAATAGTAATTTATTCCAGATAAAATTCCTCCTATTGTCTCGATAACTGATTAAGAATGAAAGGACAATATCAATTGTCGGGACTTGAGTTAGATGATCTGATGTACTTAGATAGTTCGAGTAAAACTAATACTGCAGGTGCTATCAAACTTAGAATTAAGTAAAATTTAAAATTACTTCTTTTGATTAACTGTTATTGTTTGATTATTAGTAAACGATTTTCTGTCGACGCCTTAATTTACTTAACTTGCCATTATTATCTCTGCCACTATCGTCTATTATTCAATTGAATTTTTTTTTGTTTAATAAATCATTGCATTTATAGAGTTTAATCCAGTCACACTTAATTCTTATGCCATTTGATTGTCAAATAAGTATAGTTTACTAAGGCAAGATAATAGCAAGGGATCTATATTTTATTGTTGCACTATACGATCACATAAAGGCCACAGAAGTTTAAAGATATGTGAAAGGGATCAGGAACTGTCATAGGGTAGAGGTAACGACCCAGTTTATTTAGGCAGGCAGTTCATTTTAATGATTAGAGTGGGGAGGGTGTGAGTTGGAGAGGCAGATTTTCTGAGCTAAGGTTCCCTTCATACAGGTAAGTTTCATTTTGTTGGGGCCATAGATATAAGTTTTTTTTTATTTATATTAAGGAGACCAATTACAGAATCACTCAGAATCATAACTGGTTAAGTAATCTGGATCTTAGGCGTTTTAATGCTTACTGGCTACATAAAAGGATAGATCACTCGTATCATATTATCTAGTGACTGACTACTCCCTTTTGGGTGGTATCATTTACTTGTTTTGTTATGTGGAAGCATAATAGATACGCGGGCATCTCAACTGGTGTCGCAGCAGACGGTGACCAACTCACGACATCCAGCCTGCGTCTCACAGTAATCTAGCATATCTCATGGATGCTCAATACTTTTGGCTGTGGCTGTATTTCATTCAAGTCACAACGCATGGCACCGTGGTGACTATGACAATTAAATGACGGAGATAATTACAGAAATTAATAAACAAAACTTTGTTGTGTATCCTGTACCCTGTTTAACTATGCCAAACGAAATAAATGAAAAACTCCTCACGTAGTTCGGATTCTCCCTTCCCGCTCACGTAGCCCAACCATAATCATAGAAGGGAAGTAGTGAAACTTCCTTATGCTTTTACATTGACATAGAAGAAAATAATTTTTTATTACTGAAGATTTAATGCTTATCTGAAACCAATTGTTGTATACATTTCTTTAGTAGAGTTAAAAGTTAACTAAAAAATCTTGTTTACAAGTTTTGATGAGATATTTGTAGAAAAAATTGCAACCGAACATTAAAGTGTGCAGTCACTCGAAATTGTCTCCGTGGGAGTTTTGTGAAACTGTGGTGCTGCTGCAGATTTGGCTCCAATTACAGGAATCGTTTTGTAGTTTGGGTCGTTTATTTAATTTCATTTAAAAGATATTGTAGAACAAATATTATTTATTTTTTCTTTGTTATGTAGTTAAATAAATTGCTAATGAACGTAAGTATATTTAACAAATAAATCGAATAAAAAAAATCAAATAGCTGCATAATCATAATACTCTCATATCATGATTATGGCACACAAAATGTTTCTTTAAATTTATAATTAATTTATTAAAAAGAAATGAACACAGCGCAGTAAGATTCTGTAAAGAAACTGACGTTTTGGATAGAGTGAAAGTGATAATAGGGGCTTTGAAGACGTCTTATACAGGGTGTTTCAAAATTATGTACAATAAATTTAGTGACATATTCTTCAGGTCAAAAGAAGACGAAAATGTTCTATAGCACTTTGTCTGGAAACGATTTGTTTGCGAGTAATCCAATATCATACAGTAAGGAAGCACGGTAGTTAGCGGACGATATTTTAGCAGTTCCAACGTTTCGACCCAACACTAGGTTGAGTGGTTTGTTCCATTTAAACCTACTTTAGGGTTGTTCCATTAGTTGTGTACGGTTGTTTCCATTACTGTAGTTTCACTACTGTACATCCGCTAGGAATATCAATTTCAGAACGTTTGCGTGCTTTGACATACGCATTACGATTTACGTAAAAAAAAGTCATGTACACGTATTCCAGTGCAGAATACACTGACATCGGAAATGCTGTGGAAGCAAGAAGACTCTACCAAGAACGCTTTCCGAATAGACGTTTGCCAAATAACCGAACACTTGTATCTGTCGACAGACATTTGAGGGAGCGTGGTTCCTTTGGCCGTCAAACAGGACAAGGGCGGCCTGTAGCACATTCTCCGGATGAGGAGGATGTGATAATTGACATCATACATGATGAACCACAGACAAGCACCCGTCGTATTTCTTCCATGGTACACATTCCACACTCATCTGTTTGGTGCATTCTTCACCGTCAGCTTTTGCATCCATACCACCTGCAACTGGTTCAGGAACTGAACCCAACGGACTATCCACACCGACAACGATTTTGCCAATAGATACAAAGTCGTCATGCTGCAGACCCTAGTTGTCTCAGCCAGATACTTTTTACGGACGAAGCAACCTTCACCCGGACAGGAATCGTAAATTCTCACAACCAGCACCATTGGGCAGATGCTAACCCGCATGTTACCAGAGCTCGAGCGCATCAAGAGCGTTTCTCCGTGAACATTTGGTGTGGAATTGTCGGAAATAACTTAATTGGCCCTTATGTGTTGCCGCCACGGTTGACTGGGCGAACGTTGCTTTTGTTTCTGCAGAATGCATTGCCAGAATTACTGGAAGATGTTCCTCTTTTGATAAGATCTAACATGTGGTTCATGCATGATGGCGCTCCAGCACACCTTAATGCTGCATACACGAATCGGTGGATAGGTCGAGGTGGACCGGTAGCCTGGCCTGCAAGATCACCCGACCTTAATCCCTTGGACTTTTTTCTGTGGGGTCATGTGAAAACGATCGTCTACAGCACAGAAGTTCCTAACATTATGGATCTGCGACAACGAATTGAAAATGCATGCCAAACCGTTCGTAATGCTGGCGACGAACTCTTCCATGACATCAGACGGTCGCTCATGCAACGAGCCGAAGCGTGCGTGCGAGCTGGTGACGGGCACTTTGAACAATTCCTGAATTTGGAGCCACGGGTTTAGTTGGCTGTATCGCGTAAATAAATCGTTTCCAGACAAAGTGCTATAGAACATTTTCGTCTTCTTTTGACCTGAAGAATATGTCACTAAATTTATTGTACATAATTTTGAAACACCCTGTATTTTTCGCCAAGATTTTTAATACTCTGAACTCAGAAAGTTTCGGTGTTTATAAGTTTAGCAATACAGGTTTCCAAATTGTTCCCGTTCTATTTATGTCTTTTAAAGTTGCAAGTTTGGTATACTCGTATCTGTTTTTCATTTCAGAACACTTTCGAAGATGGGAACTGTTAACCGTTTTATGGGAGAGTAGCAAGCTGGACCACAGTGAACAATGTAAGCAGGTGTTTGATTATGTAGCTTCTGAACTTAATTTGTCTAGTGAAGAGGCACCACCTGACGTCATGCGAGAACTCTTACGGAATGTGTCTCGCTTTTGTAGCGAGATTTTCAGAAAAAGGGAAGATTTTCTCCAGAAATAAAGACTACATTCTGAAAAAGCACTGAGTGGTTGGACCGATGCTTGACTATTCCACAAGCTGCATTGGAAAATGCACGTTCTCAATCTTTTACCGGTGGTCGTCTTTCCAAAATATTCGAAGAGAGCAGTGAAAGATCAAAAAAGAAGAAAGTGCAGGAGTGTTCGGAAATCCTATACTGATTCTCAATTAGCCTACGTGAAATACATGAGCCTCCGAGCAGCTGAAAAATCAGATGCCGCCAAACTGCTGAAAGAATCTACTTCAACTACACCAACAAGAGCTCACAAAATCAGGATCGCATGGGAATCTTCGCAGTCAAAAGCAAGTTATCTTCCCATACAGTGAAAACGAAGCCATTTCACTTTGCATCGAAGTGCAGTTGACGTAACACCAATACTTACTCATTAGTTCCGAAACCAAGAAAAGAAATGTTTCAATATACCCTCGTACGAACTTCTGAAGTAAGCAAAACAGGAATGTTACCCTACAAAAGAGAGTATCATTATCAGTAAAACTTCAAGCACTTCTCGATCACACTGCATCTCGACTCATCGCTGTACAGGAGCCTGTCCTCTCAAGTCTCCTGTCAGAACAAATTAAGGAGTTGGTGTTCATAACAAAGTGGGGCTGTGATGAAACTACTGGTCAGAGTAGTTACAAGCAGAGAGTAAAAGAAGACCTCCGCGATACCGATTTGTCCATCTTTTCGTTGTTGCTGCTTCAGTTGTTTTCGAAACCGACATTTGCTGGAGAAGATAAGATAATTATTTGGCAGAACCGTCGTCCATCTTCTACATGATTTTGTAGACCAATCAGAATACAGTTCAAGAAGGAAACAGATGATCTATCATTGCAAGAAATGGAGTGCACCGAGAGTCAAATTCGGAATCTTCAGCCAACAATTTGCTCATCGTCTGCCTTTTCCAACGAAAACATTAGTCTATCCCACAAACTTACTTTTACCATGATCGATGGGAAAATCTGCAACTCGGTAACGTCCACGTCATCTTCCCAGGTATGCTACATCTGCGGAACGTCTCTAAAATTGATGAACTAATTAGACAAAGCAGTTTTAAGGGCAGAAAACGAAGATTCATTTAGATTTAGACTTTCCACACTCCATGCCTGGATTCGATTTTTCGAATGTCTGTTGCACATTTCCTATCGCCTAGATATAAGGTCATGGCAAGTTTGAAAGATAGAAAATCAAGATAAGTTTGCAGCAAGAAAACAGCTAATTCAATATCTATCCTGTCTCCTGGATATGAAATAAATGAAGCTCTCTTCGACGAGTACGCTATGCAAGCTGTGAAGATTTTTGTGGACTGTAATTCACGGTTCCAAGATAATATGTGCTGCACTTCTACCAATTAGCCAGCTCTCGGAAGAAGCCCAAGAATCAAGAAATAAAGACGTCAAGCACTACCGGAAAAAGCATACAGGAAGATATCGAGAAGTGCAACGAACGAAAACCTCCTCCATATGCTTCTGATTTCTTCTGATCCTGTGATAACAAATGCCAGATGTCTGCCTCGCACGTCTCAAGTCTGTCTCCGGACGTTCTACATCTAGTTCTGGCACATCAAGTGCTTCACGTGCACTGATGTACGTGAATGAGCCGCCGACCACGCAGGAAAACACGGACTCGAACGAAGAGACAATATACACAATTTTATGTATCCTATTATGTTCCCAAATTTCATCATCCTAGATGTTGTAGAAAGTGAATTATTAACTTGTTGATCTTACGAGGGAACCCCACATGAAGAGCGACTCTGCAAAACAAGTTAAATCCAATTTTCAATTAATTTGCAACAACTAGTGCTGACGTTTGACATCATAGTTTCCTACATGTTGGACACTATTTGGTGCAAATCGAATGAAAATTTTTCTTAGAATGAGTGGGGGAAAGTTAGCATGACGATGCAAAATAAGTTAATTCGGTGCAAATCGTGCTAATTTTTCTAGCCAATCACAAACTGCGAGTGAAGGCTGTCTACGCCATTCTTCGTAAGAAGAAGACTGTTTCAGATGTAAAGCTTATTGCCTTTGATCTACAGCAGGTCCAAGTCCTTCCGAAGCTGCCAATTCAAGAGCTTGGCCTCTACAACTTTGGGTTGTGCGACGTGTCCTCCGACCACTCCTTCTTCTGCACTTGGACGGAGAACCACTCCGGAGCGAGCGCAGGCAAGGATTGCGTTATCTCAGTGAAGTTTTCCCCCCATGATCCGGAATTCGCCTCAATCAGACACATCGTTCTTGGAAGTGATAGTTGCGGCGGCCAAAACAAAAACAATATTATTCTAGCCATGCTACAGAGTTGGCTGTACGGAGCGCCCAACAACATACAGAGTGTGACGATGGTGTTTCCAGTCCGAGGGCGTAGTTTCTGGCCGTATGACAGGCTTTTCGGGCGCATTCGTCAAGATCTCAAACCAAAGGACACGATGCTAACATCTGCCACCAGGTTTTCAGTGGTTTGTGACCATTCATTGCAGTGTTTGTGTTTCCTAGAGACTGGGAGGTCTGTGACTGGAAGGCCCGGTATGTACATCATTACAAGAACCTTCCGTCCATCCAAACGGCGAAACGAATAGTCCTGTTGAAGAAAACGAAGAGGGGCGGTATGGCAGCCACCGCGCGAAACTAGACATCTTACCGCGTGGACACTGACATTGCTAAAACGACGAGCCAAGCACAATGGGGCCACACTACCTGCAACAGAGCCAAGTATGCCCATATCCGCTGCCAAAAAGAAGGACATAACACAACTTCTGCTCAAAGCCTTTGGATCGGAATGGCGGGCTAACGATGATCTCCAGATGTACAAAGAGCTTACCAAATCCATGGAAGTATGTCTTGATGATGATATCCTGTCCTATGAATGCAACTACATCGATCCAGAGCCTGACACCCTGTATGAGCTATAAATCTTAGGTAATTAGATCACGGAAGTAAAACGTGTTCTTATCCTGGGCCAGTAGGCTGTGCCTACTATTCGTTTGGCTTGTCAACCATCGTAAAGCATCCACCATTTAAAAACTATTTGCATTTTTGTGTCAAAGTAATTATTACCATTCTTTTTAATTCATACATAGAGGCAATACTTAGCGTTGTTTGTGGAACACCCTTTATATATTATAAATACACTGAGTGAGCATATTATTATGACCACCTGACATGTTTATACAAATGTACGCACGGACGTCGCCACAATGTTGCTAGTGGGCTGGACCAATATAAAAAGGGAAGCTGAGTGTCGCGACAACAGTAGACGTGTTCCATTCTTCAACTATGGGTAAAAGACACGATTTAACAGCCTTCGAACGCGGGATGATTGTAGGTGCTCGTAGCTATGGAGCGAGTATCAGCGAAACAGCAGCATTAAAGTATTTAATGAACTTTTGCGTTGTGGCCGCCCGCGGATGGTTGATGATCGGACAGAAAGTAGACTGTCACGACTGGTAAAGAATAACAGAAGGGGAACTGTGCATCAAATCACTGCTGACCTTAATCAGGGGTCCTCCAAAACGGTCTCTGAATGCACTGTCCGCCGCACACTGCATCGCATGGGATACGGAAGCCGAAGACCTGTCTGCAGCCAACAAGCGGAAACTACTCCGCACAAGAACTGGACTATCGAGCAATGGAAACAAATCGCATGGTCTGACGAGTCACGATTCCAGTTGCATCATGCAGACGGCCGCATGAGAATCTGCCGGAAACAGCACGAAAACATGAACCCTGCATGCACGACTACAACCCTTTAGGCCGGTGCGGGCAGTGTTATGGTCTGAGGAATGTTTTCCTGGCATGCGTTGGGTCCGTTAATACGTGTTGAACAACGTCTGGATGGCACAGCATACCTCCGTATCGTCGCCGATTAAGTCCACCCTGTCATGTTGATGGCGTACCCCAATGGAGATGGCTACTTCCAGCAAGACAACGCGCCATGCCACAGAGCTCGTATTGTGCAGGAGTGGATCCAGGAACATGAGGGGGACTTTACTTTGGTGGCGCCCACAATCCCCAGATCTCACTCCAATTGTGCATTTGTGGGACGAAGTCGAACGAACTATCAGACGGCTGGATCCACCACCGTCCAATCTAGCACAACTAGACAGTGCTATCCATCAAGCATGGTGTCAGATTCCTCCCACCACCTTCCAACATCTCGTGGAATCAATGCCACGAAGAATCACCGCAGTATTAAAGGCAAAAGGTAGCCCAACGAGATACTGACAGGGTGGTCATAATAATATGCTCACTCAGTGCATGGGCAAGGAACCAGGAGAGATATCATTCCACGAGGATTCATGTGAGTTTTGAGATGTTGCCACCATTGTGGGGGGGGGGGGACAATTTTCCCGTATGTTCGGGAGATGGTGATGTCTCATTTTGGATCAGATTGGCTGGAGCTTTGCATAGGTTGCTCAGTGCGATTTCCTGGCTGTGATAGTGAAAGACCCAGCAACGAGGCAGCCGCGTTTTCTTTATTATTTTATTTTCCTTGTTTATCTAGATAGGACTTTTTAATTTGCTTTTTATTTGAATTCTTTTCAGTTTTAAGAGGAGCAGTGGATTGAACGAGCGTAGCTATCAGTCTTTCTTCTTTATCGCTATCAGGGGTCTTAATAGGCGTGGCGGAATTTCTCACCCGCTCGTCCAGGGGGGGGAGGGGGTTAATTCCCCACTAGCCTGTTTTTACCTTCTGCTCTCCCCACCCACTGAGGAAGATCTTCGGCTGCAAAGGGGAGGGGTCCCCCATCGCAGAGGAGAGCGTAGCTTACTACAGGGCACAAAGACTTCCTTTCGAACAAAACTTCCCACTGGTAACGAAGATACAAGAGAAGACGAACAAGATAGAACAGTTGATCAATAATAACAGGATCAGGAATTCGGCCAGGGACACTTGAACTTTATGGCTAAACGAAAAGCTTCTGGAATCTAGTGATGTTCATTTCCTATAGAAGAGTAGAGGAGAAGAGAGTAAGACGTGACATCAAGCTCGTCCGCCATCTGTTTTCTAGCACGTTGCTTCTGATGAATGTCCAGTACAGCAGCCATCCTGAAGGACTGCTATCATGGCGGCACCCACGGGAACGACTTAAACTACAGGGCGAGTCAAAAGTCGCAGTACATCCTGTTTTTTCGAAAACCTTGCAGGAATTGGGTAATCTGAATATTCCAGTAAGGTATGGGTGAGATGGTCTATCTTTTACGGTATGTACCGAACATGGCCGCCATCTTGAATCTAAATCAATTTTTTTAAAAGGGGGGGGGGGGGATAACATCAGGATTTTCTGAAAATTTCATTCCTGTAAACAGATTTGAAGTAGCAGTTATGGTTCAAAAGTTACAACACATTTTGTTTGGAATTACAGGCTGGACTGTTCCCCATAGAGGACAGTCATTTAATGTGTTCAACATGGTGTCCCTCTTGGTCAAGGCACATTTGAAGGCGCTGAATCCAATCGTCATGCACTCGCAAAAGGATTTTCGCAGAAATGCTGGCACACGCTTCTTCATTAAGTTGCTGGAGATGGTGTCTGTTTCTGATTTTCTCTGCATATACGAATTGCTTTAAATGACCCCACAGGTAAATGTCAAGTGGTGTGAGATTAGGTGATCTGGGTGGCCATCCCACAGCACCACGTCGGCCAATCCAATGACCAGGAAATTGAATGGATGCCATTGATGAGCATGAAGGATTCGTACGATTGATGACTGGCTGATTCCACATTCTGCTGACAAACGTCGTGCGCTGCGTTGCGGGCTCTTGTCGAAGGATGCCAAAACCATTGTTGAGGTTGTCTCGTCAGTAGCACTTATTGGACGGCCATTCCGTGCCTTGTCAACCACAGTCCCAGTTTCTCGGTTGTGTTGACAAGGCACCTGACAATGTTGTGTGAAATTGGAGGTCTTTCTGGGTGCTGGTTGTTAAAATCTGCAGCTATGACACGGAAACTTCGTTCTCCAGACACCAAATTGCCATCTTCAGTTACCCGTTACAAAATGAAACAAAATGTGTTGTAACTTTTGAACCATAACTGCTACTTCAAATCTGTTTGCAGGAATGAAATTGTCAGAAAATTCTGCTGTTATTTGATATATCACACGACCCCCTTTCCATTAAAAAAATTGATTTAAGATTCAAGATGGCGGCCATGTTCGGTACATACCGTAAAAGATAGACCACCTCACCCATTCATTACTGGAATATTCGGATTTCCCAAATCCTGCAAGGTTTTCGAAAAAAACAGGGTGTACTGCGACTTTTGACTCACCCTGTACATTTGATTATAAGCAGAAAATATGTATCTATGACCTCCATAAAATGCAAATGTGTAGAATAAAAAAATAAATTTAAAAAAATACATTGTGCATTACTTTTGGAATGACCCTCGTAGAAAGTCACTGTTTGCATGTGGAAGCTTATGGCGCACATGCTCTAGATGAAACCACGTGCGGATAACGTTCGAGACGCATTTCAAAATGAATGATTTTGATATAGAAGACAAAAATCATGAAGGTGGACGAAAAAGTTGGAAGATTCATATTTGGAGACATTAATGATGAAGATGTGCCAAACAGAATGCAATAATAATGGTTCAAAATCAAGGAAGTTGTGTCCCACATGAACTGACTGTGAGAGAAAGAGACATCGCAAAGAGCTTAATCATTTGTGAAATGCTCCTTCAAAAGGAGCAGAGAAGCACTGGGATGGGATGTGTCACCTCACCCACCATATTCAGCAGATATCGCACCATTTAATTACCATTTGTTTAAAGCACCCTTTTTGGAGAAGGGTTTAGTTCTCATGAGATGAAAAATAGGCTTGATAATGGGGCTGCTTCCAAAGAATCAGACCTTTTCTATGCAACAAAGACAGTGGAGTCAGATCATGTTTCCGGTGCAGCCTGGACTATGATTCTCAATGTATTCATATCTGGATAGAGCGTGGGACACGGTCCAGTCTTGCTAACATCATTGAACATGACCGTTATGCAGTGGCTAACATCATCATGGGTTCTCGCACACCGTCTTTGAGAGAGGGACCAAAACTGGGCAGATGTACGGGATAGCGTCCTGCGACATGTTCATCTCTTCAGGGGGGGAGGGGGGGGATAGCTCCAGATTTCCTCTACATGGACGATGATACCAGCTGGCATAATGGATGACTACCTGGAACATGAGGATATCCGTGCATGGATTAGCCAGCATGATCCCCGGACCTAAACCTCATCGAGCATGCACGGGATGCTCTTGGAAGACGCACAGTGTACTACACGTCTCCAACAGTTTATAAAACTTTAGAATGATGCTACAAGTTTTTGGGTCAATATTGTTCTGCCTGCAGCGGTGCTGCCACCTTTGTGTTTAATAATTGAATTGTGTTTACATGACCTACAGAACAGCCTTACGCGTTTGTTAATAAACCATTAAGGAATGGTATAACCAAGTACCGAAAGCTTAAACTAAACCATTCACGGAAGCATATTTTAAACCGTTCTATGTTAATATTGTAAGTTTCTAATACACCATAATGATATATTAAGCCACGTACCTTTGAACCAATTTGGATTATCATTAATTTTACCTTATATTCATTCATGACACATCATTCCAAGTTGTTTGATATATTACGTGCCATGTTTTAGCATTGAAAGTTCCAATGAACCACAATGGTTCCACTAAACCAGATTCCTTGGAACCAATATCGACTATTTTACATTATACTCATTCATGGCACATCATTCCAAGTAGTTTGATATACAGGATCTTTATAATTAAAGTTCCATTTTGACATGGCCATAAAAAAAAACTACTGGACCAAAAGCTATAATACTTGGTAATATTATACAAGAGGGCATGGGAAGTTCATACCCACCAAAAAAAAATTAGTTCAAAAGGTCACCACCAGCATGGAATAGCGCTCTATGCGATATTCGTATACGAAATTAGACACGAAGACACATTCAACATGCTTTCAGTAAATGGTGGAGGCCACATTCAACATGTAACTAATTTTAGTAACGATTAAAGACTTGTTAACCTGTGTCTTCGTGTCTAATTTCGTATACGAATATTGCATAGAGCGCCATTCCATGCTGGTGGTGACCTTTTGAACTAATTTTTTTTTTTGGTGGGTATGAACTTCCCATGCCCTCTTGTATAATATTACAAAGTGTTATAGCTTTTGGTCCAGTAGTTTTTTTTTATGGCCATGTCAAAATGGAACTTTAATTATAAAGACCCTGTATTACATGCCATATTTCAGCACTGAAAGTTCCAATGAAGCATAATGGTTCCACTAAACCAGGTGCCTTTGAACCAATTTCGACAATCAATGATTTTACGTTATATTCATTCATGACACATCATCCCAATTTATTTGAAATCTTACATGCCATATCTTATTGAAAACATTTGAGGGTGTCATAAGGGTACCATTACAGCATGTGCCATTGTTTCGATTTTAACCATTTTCAAAATGGTTCATTCCCGGAACCATATTTATCAATTGGTGAAAATAGTAATTTATATTCGCTTCAATCTCGTCATTACGATTTGTTTGATATATTACGAGGTGCATTCAAGTTCTAAGGCCTCCGATTTTTTTTCTCCGGATTGGAAAGAGATAGAAACATGCGCATTGTTTTAAAATGAGGCCGCGTTCATTGTCAATACATCCCAGAGATGGCAGCACCGTATGGCAGATGGAATTTTACCGCCAGCGGCGAGAATGAGAACTGTTTTAGATACTTAAAATGGCGACGTTTTCCTTACTTGAACAGCGTGCAATCATTCGTTTTCTGAATTTGCGTGGTGTGAAACCAATTGAAATTCATCGACAGTTGAAGGAGACATGTGGTGATGGAGTTATGGATGTGTCGAAAGTGCGTTCTTGTGTGCGACAGTTTAATGAAGGCAGAACATCGTGTGACAACAAACCGAAACAACCTCGGGCTCGCACAAGCCGGTCTGACGACATGATCGAGAAAGTGGAGAGAATTGTTTTGGGGGATCGCCGAATGACTGTTGAACAGATCGCCTCCACAGTTGGCATTTGTGTGGGTTCTGTGCACACAATCCTGCATGACGACCTGAAAATGCGAAAAGTGTCATCCAGGTGGGTGCCACGAATGCTGACGGACGACCACAAGGCTGCCCGTGTGGCATGTTGCCAAGCAATGTTGATGAGCAACGACAGCATGAATAAGACTTTCTTTTCGTCGGTTGTGACAATGGATGAGACGTGGATACCATTTTTCAATCCAGAAACAAAGCGCCAGTCAGCTCAATGGAAGCACACAGATTCACCGCCACCAAAAAAATTTCGGGTAACTGCCAGTGCTGAAAAAATGATGGTGTCCATGTTCTGGGACAGCGAGGGCGTAATGCTTACCCATTGCGTTCCAAAGGGCACCACGGTAACAGGTGCATCCTACGAAAATGTTTTGAAGAACAAATTCCTTCCTGCACTGCAACAAAAACGTCCGGGAAGGGCTGCGCGTGTGCTGTTTCACCAAGACAACGCACCCGCACATCGAGCTAATGTTACGCAACAGTTTCTTCGTGATAACAACTTTCAAGTGATTCCTCATGCTCCCTACTCACCTGATCTGGCTCCTAGTGACTTTTGGCTTTTTCCAACAATGAAAGACACTCTCCGTGGCCGCACATTCACCAGCCGTGCTGCTATTGCCTCAGCGATTTTCCAGTGGTCAAAACAGACTCCTAAAGAAGCCTTCGTCGCTGCCATGGAATCATGGCGTCAGCGTTGTGAAAAATGTGTACGTCTGCAGGGCGATTACGTCGAGAAGTAACGCCAGTTTCATCGATTTCGGGTGAGTAGTTAATTAGAAAAAAAATCGGAGGCCTTAGAACTTGAATGCACCTCGTAATATACACTATATGATCACAAATATCCGGACACATGCACGTTTGCGCTCTAGCCACGATTTCATGGAAATCAATAGGGCGTTGCACATCCCTTTGCCCGAATCACAGCTTCCACCCTTCGGGGAAGACCTTCCACCAAAGACTTTCCAAATGTTCCTCCATTCCTCCCGAAGAGCGAGAATCAGTTCAGGTACAGAAGTTGGCCGATGTGATCTGGCCCGCAAGCGTCTTTCCAATTCATCCCACAGACTCTCTATAGGATTGAGGTCGGGACATTGTGCCGGCCAACCCATTTCTTTGACCCCTGAGTCCGCAAACCACTGCTGTACACGCCTCGCTTTGTGGCACGGAGCATTGTCGTGTTGGTAGAGAAATGGCCCGTTTCCGAAAAATTGCCACAACGTTGGAAGTGCACAGTTGTCCAAAACATTAAGATAACGGTCGGAGTTCATGATTCCTTGCACATGAACGAGCTGGCCAGTCCGTACCATGAAAATGAGCCCCACACCATGACTCCTCCTCCTCCGAACTTGACTGTGGGCTCTGTGCACTCAGGTAAGAAGCGTTCTCCAGGTATGTGCCAAACCCAAACTCGTCCATCGGATTGCCAGAGTGTGTAGCGAGATTCGTCTGTCCACATCACACGTTTCCATTGGTCCATTGTCCAGTTTCTGTGGGCTTTGCACCACTCCAGACGTCGCTTGGC
>JAHWFO010073989.1:21397-33537 GCA_023313115.1 Rhysida immarginata
TTTAAATGATGTGCAAGTCATTATCATGTGACATTGGGCCAATCGATGATCTGTGAGGGGTGTCCGGATATTTTTGATCATATAGTGTATCTCTTCATTGAAAATTGCTAGGTGGGGTCATGAAGGTACCATTTGTGCACGTGCTATTGAACCGATTTAGATAATATTTGTGATCTGTTCGTGCCATGAACCATATTCATCGACTGACGAACACAGATTTTGAAAATCTTTCCTAGCCTCAGAGGAGTTACGGACGGACAGACCAGACAGACACGTTTCCCCACACTGGTAGCATAAAGAACCTTTCGGTACTTAATAATGTAAGTTAACAAAAAAAAAAGTGTAATAAATATAATAATGACAACAAACCGAAAACTGAATCAACAATGTTAGCAAACAGATTTATTAAAAATCTATGGAAATATGTGCAAAAATTGCATGACCACAAGACCCATTTTTTTTTTATCCTAAGTGTGAATGACAAGAACAATATTAACAACACACTTATTAAGTGACAATTAATCAAAATAAAAATAAAAATTACAAAATCTACAAAAATTAAACAGAAAAATAAATAAGATTAAAAACTAAGTTGTTTTTTTTTTTTTCTTTTCCTTTTGTTCGTTTTTAATACTATTTTTCATAAAAGGCAAGCGATATAAAATTATGGATGAAATCTTATTTTCTTCTTTCATTGAAAAATGGGAAGTCAGGAAGAAGGTGCTGCAAAAAAAATGCAGTTTTTAAAAGTTTATGTTGAGCCATCCATCCTGTTTGTCTCAATGGAAAATCACATGACGTCTTCGCTGCCATTCTCAAACAATTCTTTAATGAATCAAATTCTTTAAAAATATGAGAATTGTACAATAAAATTTTTGCCGTCGTGTGCTTTCAAAGCAGCCGGGGCACTTTAAAATTTATTGATGAGTATGAAAAAAATTAACAAAATGAATTTAAGTTATGAAATTTTGATACTTTTACTTTCATACTCGATATTAAGTAGTTTATCCTAATTATGCAATTGGTAAGGCATGAGAATTCATCAAATGTCAATCAGGTTTGCTTTTCTTTTGTTGTAGGATTAAGGAAAGAAAAACTTTTTGGAGTGACAGGAGAGACCACTTTTTTAACACGAGGTATGAAAGGTTTTCGAGAACTTCGACTTGAACTTGCGGTAGGGGTTTCTGTTTTGACACGCTTACTGCATCCATGCATTTCGTCACTTATGAAATTGGTTTCTGAAACTTGGGGGCTTCCTAAATTGCTCTGCTTTGGTGAGGTAGACCTAAACAAATGTAAATTTAGTTTTCTTCATGTAAAATTAAATTCAAGTGGAGGAAAAAAAAGAAAACATTTAAAAAATATCAATTTACTAATTAATTATAATGAATTATTACCTAGAAGGTTTCAGAACAAACAGAATAATATTTTGAGTGTATAAATAAGTTTACATCATTACCTAATAGATGGCTTAACTAAACTGAGTGGCCAAAAGTCATGGGAAGCACTTGACGTGATGTTCATAGCAAGTCGCTCCTCCTTGAGCCCTCATAACTGCAGTAAACATGTCAAAACTGCAAGTCAGTCGTCGACCGTTGAAGCCTATGCGGTGCATTTGTCTTAGCATAATCCAGGTAGAAATGGGTTCCTGATGCCCCATATTCAAATTGGCGGAGATGTAGCCCATCGATCGCCCCATATGGCTCTGGTGAGGTGATCGTGTCTACACTAGTGCCATAGGCTGCATCTGGCCGTAACATTTGGGAGTCATAAACAATACATCTTCAAATGGGATAACCCTTCCTGTGACTTTTGGCTACTCAGTGTAGCACAGATTTCATGTAATTGAGAAGACAATGTGTATAAGAAAAAATCTTGAAACAAGCTTTTTAATTAAAGCAGGTCATTTCATTGTTTTTAATTTGCATTGAAAATGTCAAATTTTGTGTCAAAAAAAGCATATACAATAAGTTCTGCTGCACTACTTTTTAAAGACAACTGTTGCTGAAAATCATAGTTTTGTGTGGAAACTTATGGTGAACATGCTATAGCTGTAGACAGTGGTTCAGACAATTCAAAGATAGTGATTTCGACGTGGAAGATGAAGAACGTGAAGTGGACCAAAAAAATTTGAAGATACAGATTTGGAAGCATTATTGGATGTGGATCCATATCAAATAGAAGCAGAGTTAGCAATGGCATATATCAACGTCTACATGCAATGCCAATGGTTCAAATTCAATGAAACTGGGACCCACATGAATTGAGAAGACAAATACTGCAAAGTGCTTAATCATATGTTGCAATACAAGTCAAGAAGTACTTGGCCAGATGTATAAAGCCACCCATCATATTCACCAGACAATGCACCATCAGATTACCATTTGTTTAGATCTCTGCAGAGCTCCTTTTCTGGAGACCAGTTTAGTTCTCATGAGAAGATAAACTGGATTGTTTCCAAACAACCAGATTGCTTCTATTCCAGAATCCACTTACTCTCCTGAAAAGTGGGGAAAGATTGTATTTTCGAAGATAAATAATTTGAATAAATATTCATTATCTTTCCATAAAAGCTAATTTCCTTTTTGACCAAAAAACAATGTAAATTTATTTATACACGCAATAATATAATATTGAAAGGATATGAAGACAAAACTGAAGAGACATTGATTTTATGTAGCAATTACAAGGGATGTTCATGAAGTTCATATAATCACTGAAACCAAGAGGGAGAGAGACACAGTTGTTGTATCGGGGCAAGTACACGTTCACGTAGTTTCCACATCATCAAAGGATGTGTGCTGCGAGAGCACATGAACCCACAGGAGCATCACATCCAAAATGGCACAGCCTGTGGAGAAACTGCAAATGCGCTCGGTGAAACCGTTTCCCCTACGTGAAGGGGAAAAACACCAAAAAATCCATGCGGAGCTGGTCGAGGTGTACAGTGATAACAGTGGCTCAGCTTATGAAACTGTTGCAAAGTGGAAGCACACCGAATCAAGAAAGAAGGCAAAGATGCAGGCATCATTTGGGAAGCTGATGCTCAGCATCTTTTGAGACTGCCAAAGTGTTCTCCTGACTGATTATGCCTAAAACGGCCAAACAATCACTGGCAAGTATTAACGGGATCTTCTGTTAAATTTGCGAATGGCCATCAAGAAGAAACACCGTGGGAAGCTAACGAAAATCATTCGCTTGTTCCACGACAACCTACGTGCACATGCAGCTGCTTTGGGCTATGAAATTCTGCCTGACCCCCTTACCAGAACTGGCACCCAGTGTTCTTTCTCTTCCCTCAGATGAAGAAACCACTGAGTGGTAAGCGCTTGCTTGATGACAATGAGGTGATTTTTGAGGTGGAACACTTTCTCAATGCTCAGAACATGGATATCTACAAGAATGGTCTCTGTCAGGTCATCCATCATTGGGAGAAGTGTGTGAAGTTGTTTGGTGCTTACATTGAAAAGGAATAACTGCATCATCAAGCTTCATGCCCCATCTCCCTTCTGCCACAGTGATTGTAATGAACTTTATGAATGCTCTTCGTATATACTCAAATAAGTAGAATACATGTATATGTTAATAGACAGATTACAGCAATGCAGGGGATTCTCAATATAGCTATAGTCTTAAACAATAACATACTAGGTAGAGTCAATAAATAACGAGGTAAAGGATATTTCAGAGTGAGTTTAACGAAACGCAAAAACTATTGTCCGCAACTGTTTAGGATTTATCCCACTGTGTCA
Organism: Rhysida immarginata; assembly: GCA_023313115.1. Taxonomy (NCBI): domain Eukaryota; kingdom Metazoa; phylum Arthropoda; class Chilopoda; order Scolopendromorpha; family Scolopendridae; genus Rhysida; species Rhysida immarginata. Next base: position 25,150 of record JAHWFO010073989.1, read on the forward strand.
GTAGTCACAATAAAAAGGAATCCTTTCTATTAATTATTCTTCCTCAACAATGAAATTGTTGTATTTAGTAGGTGACCAGTGAAATTCTCAAATTTAAATATGTTTAATATAAATATATTCCTGTGCATATGTTTTGACACAAACAGTATATACAAGATGTCCTAAAAAGGACTGACAGTTACAGTCCGTCCCAAAAAATTACGAACATTGGATTTTTCTGTGTAATGGAAAGAATTCAACAAATTGTTAACACAGTTTACTGTTACTGTACAAAATAGGCATTTATCGCAATGTTGCTATTATGTGTTTAACATTCAGGCACGTAAGAAATAACAAACCCCCCAGTCTACCTTAAATGTGATGTCCCAAAAAATTACGAACACACAGAACATGATCATTTCGCAGTAGGTGGAAGCAATTATTAACATGAAAATTGCATATAGATAGATACAAGAAACTCTGCTTGTAGTCCTACAAGTTTTTAAAAAAATTGACCACTTCTCACAAGATGGGGAAGAGGAAAGATGTTACAGAACGTGAAAAAGGTTATATGGATGCCCTGGCATCTGAAGGTGTTTCACAAGCTGAAATAGCCAGAAGAATTGGTCGTGCAAGATCGACAGTTAATGAATATTTGAAAGGGAAACAAACTGCAAGCGGCAAACACGCAAGTGGCCGCAAGAAAAAGGCAACGAGCCGTACTAGACGAGAAGTAGTGAGATTAGATACCCACAGAAATTGCTCAACATGTACAATAGCCCAAGAATTGGATCATGAAATCTCCAAATCAAGTATGCATCGCATTTTGAGAAGCGACAAAAACATTAAATTCATGAAACGCAAACAACGACCAGCCCTCAAAGCAACACATCTGCAACAACGTCTACAATGGGCCAAAGATCACATGACCTGGGACAAGGAGTGTGAACATGTCACATTCAGTGACGAAAAAAAATTCAATCTAGATGGACCTGACGGACTACAGCGATACTGGCACGACCTACGCCATGAAGAACAATACTTCAGCAAGAGAGTTAAAGGAGGTGGTTCCCGGATGATCTGGGGTAACTTCAGCATGCAATCGTCAATGGCAGAATGAATTCTACGACATATCAAGAGATGCTTAACGAACATTTACTCCGTATTGGTGGAGAGCATTACATTTTTCAACAAGACAATGCTCCAATTCATGCATCAGCATCGACAAAACAATGGCTTAATCAAAAGCACATCCCTGTTTTAGAATGGCCGTCATTGAGTCCTGATTTCAACCCAATCGAGAAAGTGTGGGTAATCTTGGTTAGGGCTGTTTATAAGGATGGACGTCAATTTGATTCCGTTCAGGACCTTAAGACGGCCGTTCTAAAGTCATGGGAAAAAATTCCACTTCTGAACTTGCGCAAACTCATTGAATCAATGAAACATCGTATTTTTGAAGTGATTAAAAGAAATGGCAAGTTTATTGATTATTAATTCACACATTCTTTGTATTGTTTGAAGTTTTTCATACTATGTTCATACTTTTTTGGGACAGCAAAAACGCCTGTTTCTTTTTTTTCGGATGTTTTCTTATGTGATCTGACTGTTAAACATATAGCAGCATTGAAATAATTTCCTATCTTATAGAGTAACAATAAACTATGTTAACAATTTGTTGAATTCTTTCCATTACACAGAAAAAACCAATGTCCGTAATTTTTTTGGGACGGACTGTATTTTTGCAGAAGATTAATGTGTAAGGTCAGGAAATTATTTTGGTACGTTTCCTTGTGTTTTGCAGAGCGATCTTTTTGGACTGCATACTGACCGCTGACATCCAATGATGCCTATCAACTCATCCACAACACAAATTTCTTGTACGACTTTTTACTGTATACAGATGCGGATGAGTTGGCAGGCATTGTTGAACGTCTGCGGTTGGCCATGACAGCACCAAACGTGCAGGCCGTTAAAAATGTCATAATGACAGTCCAAAAAAATCCTATTCATTTCAATTGCCTGGGAACTTCTCTAGCACATACTTCTCAGAATTTTAGCTCATCATAAATGAAGGACTTGCCATGTGTATTATGATGTCTACATGTTATAGGACACATTATCTCCAGAAGTTTTCCGAATGAGTGGCCTGAAAGATCCCCCAACCTGAATCCATGGAACTTCTGAAGGATTGTGTCTACTAAGAACATGTCTGATCACTGCCTGATCTGAAAGGCAACATACCGCAATATGTCACTCACATTTCACCAGAAGTGCTGCAAGCAACCATTGATAATGCCATTTTACTTATGTAGCATGTCATGTCTTATTAGAATAGCTACCAAGCGTCAATATCATACATTAATTAATGCTTGAACTAGGACACTTTGAATAGCATCATTTTAATTGGAATCAACCTGATGCAAGAAGTTGTTGGTTCAAAGTTAAGGCTGTACATTAAATTAGTGCAAATAAAAGTAAGGCACAAAATTTTTAAACGTACTTTTCAGGAAACAATTCTTTTTTTGCTTCTGATGTTTTCTTATAAACACTCTTTTTGTCCGTGGGTTCTTCAGTGGAATTTAATGTCATTTCTTTTAATAGACTAAAATTAGAAATGCATGATCAATTAGATAGCTTAGTAATTGCATTAACAATTACGTACCATCCATAAATGTAGATTATAGAAATAATTGATTATAATTTTTTCACATCACAATATTATTCAAGGGTAATAGAATATATACTCTACATGATCAAAGGAGTTGGGACACCTGTTGCTCTACCGTAAAGCCGCAAAAAGCTTTAATCAGTAGTGTGTAGGACCACCCTGAGCTGCTATCACTGCCTCCACCCTACATGGCATACTGTCCATAAGTTTACGGTATGTGTCCACAGGTATTGACCTCCATTCCTCGAGGAGTGTCGTGGTCAGTTCCTGGACAGATGTAGGGCGAACCATCCTGGATCTCACACGTCGTTCCAATTCATTCCAAAGATGTTCGATGCGGTTGAGATCAGGACTCTGGGTGGGCCAATCCAGTTTTTCAATCCGCATCTCGTCAAACCAGTCAGATATGGATCTTGCTTTGTGGCAAGGCGCATTGTCGTGCTGGAAGAGGAACGGCCCGTCACCGAAGTGTTCCCACAGCTCTGGAAGTGCCCCGTTATCCAGAATGGTCCTGTAGCCATCAGCATTGAGGTTTCCGTCCACCTTGATGAGCAGGCCCAGTCCAATCCAGGAGAAACACCCCAGGTATTCACAGGAGTGTCCCAACTCCTTTGATCATGTAGTGTACAGTCGAACCTTAGTTTAAAGAATTCCTGGGGCCTGAGAAAAAATTCATTAAATGAAATGTTCATAAAAAAACTTCCAAATAAAGTATATGTATTGTATCATCATAAGCTTAAGTACAATACTCATTTCCAAAAAAGTTGGGACAGTGCAACATATAAGAAGAACTCCAACACATTTGTTTGGATTATTGTATTGCCGTTTATTTCAACGCATTACAATACATAAACAATAAATTAGGCATGGGATCACATATCTTATATGCTTAAAGAAAGATACAGGTGGTTTTCCTGTTTGGCACGTGCAACACACTCCCAAAAAAGTTGGGACAGCACTGCGTTTACCACGGTGTGGCGTCACCTCTCCTCTTGATGACACACTAATCTTCTGGGCATCGATGACACCAATCTTTCTAACACCGTAACCGGAATTCTGTCCCATTCCTGTTGGATATAGGTTTTCAGCTGTTCAACTGTCCGGGGTCGTCGCTGTCGTAGTTTTCGTTTAATAATACGCCAAACGTTTTCTATAGGCAACAGATCCGGGCTGCAAGGGGGCCAATCCAACATACGAATGCGCTGCGGACGTAGCCATGCAGAAGTTATGCGCGCTGCATGCGGTCTGGCGTTGTCTTGTTGAAATATACACTGACGTCGTCCAAACAGGCGCCTCTTACATGGCACCATAGCTTGTTCCAGGATCTGTATATATGCTTCAGCATTGACGGTGCCATTGCAGATGTGCAAGTCACCCATTCCATGGCCACTAATACAGCCCCAGACCATGACAGACGGTGGTTTCTGTACCGAACGCCTGTAGCACGCGGGAATATCCTTTTCGTCTTTGGTCCGGAGTGTACGGCGTCCATTATTTCCGTAAACAATCGTAAAGGTTGATTCGTCGGACCACAATATGTTCTTCCAGCGTGCTTGGGACCAATTGCGATGGGCTCGAGCCCATATCAGACAGTGACGTTGCTGTCGTTTGTTGATGTATGGCTTCCGTCGTGCACAGTATAACTTAAGTTTGCATTTGTGGATGCACCGGCGTACAGTATTCAACGATAATGGCTTCCCGAAGAAATCGCGGGCCACGTGGCTACGTCCGTAATCGCAGCATTCCTATGCGTGACACAGTGACGTTGGAGGATCCGAAGAGCTCGAGCATTCAGAATAGGTTTTCTACCTTGGCCTTTCCGAACTGTGATCTCACCACTATCTCGGTAGCGCTTGATAATATTATGTACTGTAGATGATGACAGGTTAAATCTTCTGGCTATTGCACGCTGAGAAACGTTGTTTGTGAATTCTCGAATGATTCGAACACGAAGATCTCCGCTAACTGGCTTGCCTCGACCCATCGTTGCGAATAAGTTACCTGAACGACGGATGGCAACTGTTATTTATACGGAATGTAGTACGACGTCATCGTTCTAGATTATTCCCGAACAATTCGGAAGGTTCCACTACTAACGGCGCTTTCTACAACGTATGTCCCTACTATTTTGGAACGTGTTGCAACACCCCCATTCAAAATGAACGTCCCGGCCACGATACAAAATGTTTTGGTGCACACAGTATATTTATGTCATTTCATAAACGTATCTGCTATTTTGTATTCGCGAGAAAGTTTTGTTACATCATCCCGTTTTGTTTTTTCTATATATTTTGCACGGTCCCAAATTTTTTGGAAATGAGTATTGTATATTACGAGGGGAGATCAAAAAGTAAGTTGCACTAACTCGCCACAGGAGCGCGCTGTGTGTCGCAATCTTGGGCAAAGCGGAGAAAGGGACATTAACTGTGCAGACGCCGGATAGGATGGTTGCTGTGGTTTCCCGTCGTGTTTTGTGTGACTAGCGGGCTAAAAGCAATGGCGCGTCAACTGGATGTCCACTCCAATCTTGAGGTGCGAGCAGCAACCCGATTTCTATGGGCCAAACGAGTGAATTGCACTATCTTTAACAATTTTCAAGTTAGCAAATGGATGATCTTAAATTTGGGGGTCAAAGTCAAATTTGAGTGCAGCAATGAATTCCACACACCCCCTATTACCTATAAACCATGCTCATCAGATCTCGCCTACCTGGCAGCTTTGAGATATCTGCCATGTTACCAGACTTTTTGGACACACGGTATATATCCACTGACTGGTTGAAACGTACCAGCTGCAATAAAGCTTCACATATTGTCTAAGAAGCCGGCTTGGTTTCTTTATCTTAAATAAAGTTTTTCTGTTAGTGTAAATGGTCTTACCTACTACATTTCAAAATCAGCTTCTCTGTAGGATCCGAAAGGCGTTTTTGTCCTTTGGTAGGCGTCAATGTAACATCTCGAACGGGTGAACTACTGCCCCAGCTGAATCTTGCCTTGTGTGACAGCAACCTCGCATTTGCACAACCACGAAAACTTAAAAGGTACGTATTACGTTCTAGGAAAATACATGACACATCAATTAAAGAACTTAAGCATCCAAATAATTGATATAAAATAACTATATTTTTATAACTATATTTTTCCACATATAAACGGATTTAATTACCACATAAAAATTATAAAAGTTTATAATAAAGATATTACAACAAAAACAAAGGAAATATTCCACAACCTGGATTCAAACCAAAGTATATATCCTGTCACCTCTAGCGTGAGCGTGTTCATCGGTGGGACAGGATGGGCGAGACTGGGGACTTGCGGGAAGCAAGCAAGCGATCAATCTCAGTCTTGAACCGGTGAACAGTGACGGCACGTGAGGTTGCACCGTAACTCAGGGTGCACTTCGGCCGGGCGGGATAGCAAGGTCAGCACACAAGGAAAAATCACCAAAGGTCATCGAGACTCCACAACATATCTAGGTACTGTGAGTGTTATTTGTTTTATTGGGCCCTTGCGTATCGTAATTTCTCTTTGTGTGAATTTTCAATAGTAATTTATTCCAGATAAAATTCCTCCTATTGTCTCGATAACTGATTAAGAATGAAAGGACAATATCAATTGTCGGGACTTGAGTTAGATGATCTGATGTACTTAGATAGTTCGAGTAAAACTAATACTGCAGGTGCTATCAAACTTAGAATTAAGTAAAATTTAAAATTACTTCTTTTGATTAACTGTTATTGTTTGATTATTAGTAAACGATTTTCTGTCGACGCCTTAATTTACTTAACTTGCCATTATTATCTCTGCCACTATCGTCTATTATTCAATTGAATTTTTTTTTGTTTAATAAATCATTGCATTTATAGAGTTTAATCCAGTCACACTTAATTCTTATGCCATTTGATTGTCAAATAAGTATAGTTTACTAAGGCAAGATAATAGCAAGGGATCTATATTTTATTGTTGCACTATACGATCACATAAAGGCCACAGAAGTTTAAAGATATGTGAAAGGGATCAGGAACTGTCATAGGGTAGAGGTAACGACCCAGTTTATTTAGGCAGGCAGTTCATTTTAATGATTAGAGTGGGGAGGGTGTGAGTTGGAGAGGCAGATTTTCTGAGCTAAGGTTCCCTTCATACAGGTAAGTTTCATTTTGTTGGGGCCATAGATATAAGTTTTTTTTTATTTATATTAAGGAGACCAATTACAGAATCACTCAGAATCATAACTGGTTAAGTAATCTGGATCTTAGGCGTTTTAATGCTTACTGGCTACATAAAAGGATAGATCACTCGTATCATATTATCTAGTGACTGACTACTCCCTTTTGGGTGGTATCATTTACTTGTTTTGTTATGTGGAAGCATAATAGATACGCGGGCATCTCAACTGGTGTCGCAGCAGACGGTGACCAACTCACGACATCCAGCCTGCGTCTCACAGTAATCTAGCATATCTCATGGATGCTCAATACTTTTGGCTGTGGCTGTATTTCATTCAAGTCACAACGCATGGCACCGTGGTGACTATGACAATTAAATGACGGAGATAATTACAGAAATTAATAAACAAAACTTTGTTGTGTATCCTGTACCCTGTTTAACTATGCCAAACGAAATAAATGAAAAACTCCTCACGTAGTTCGGATTCTCCCTTCCCGCTCACGTAGCCCAACCATAATCATAGAAGGGAAGTAGTGAAACTTCCTTATGCTTTTACATTGACATAGAAGAAAATAATTTTTTATTACTGAAGATTTAATGCTTATCTGAAACCAATTGTTGTATACATTTCTTTAGTAGAGTTAAAAGTTAACTAAAAAATCTTGTTTACAAGTTTTGATGAGATATTTGTAGAAAAAATTGCAACCGAACATTAAAGTGTGCAGTCACTCGAAATTGTCTCCGTGGGAGTTTTGTGAAACTGTGGTGCTGCTGCAGATTTGGCTCCAATTACAGGAATCGTTTTGTAGTTTGGGTCGTTTATTTAATTTCATTTAAAAGATATTGTAGAACAAATATTATTTATTTTTTCTTTGTTATGTAGTTAAATAAATTGCTAATGAACGTAAGTATATTTAACAAATAAATCGAATAAAAAAAATCAAATAGCTGCATAATCATAATACTCTCATATCATGATTATGGCACACAAAATGTTTCTTTAAATTTATAATTAATTTATTAAAAAGAAATGAACACAGCGCAGTAAGATTCTGTAAAGAAACTGACGTTTTGGATAGAGTGAAAGTGATAATAGGGGCTTTGAAGACGTCTTATACAGGGTGTTTCAAAATTATGTACAATAAATTTAGTGACATATTCTTCAGGTCAAAAGAAGACGAAAATGTTCTATAGCACTTTGTCTGGAAACGATTTGTTTGCGAGTAATCCAATATCATACAGTAAGGAAGCACGGTAGTTAGCGGACGATATTTTAGCAGTTCCAACGTTTCGACCCAACACTAGGTTGAGTGGTTTGTTCCATTTAAACCTACTTTAGGGTTGTTCCATTAGTTGTGTACGGTTGTTTCCATTACTGTAGTTTCACTACTGTACATCCGCTAGGAATATCAATTTCAGAACGTTTGCGTGCTTTGACATACGCATTACGATTTACGTAAAAAAAAGTCATGTACACGTATTCCAGTGCAGAATACACTGACATCGGAAATGCTGTGGAAGCAAGAAGACTCTACCAAGAACGCTTTCCGAATAGACGTTTGCCAAATAACC
>JAHWFO010073992.1:0-28059 GCA_023313115.1 Rhysida immarginata
AATTACAATATAATTTGAAAGAATTTCACGAAAATATTGCATTGGAAAATTCTCTTTGGGATATCTGCAGATATTTTTAGAGACCACAGTAAATCTCTTTTGAAAATGAAGAAGACAAAAAAAGTTTAGTATAGAGAAGTTTCTTGATATTTCCAGAAGACGATTTCATAAACGAGATCTGATAATTGGTTGTAAATATTTGTATGCTTCATGGACCTGTAAAAGAAAAAATTTTTTAGAATGTCTTCCTCAAAAACTTATGTTTATGAATCATATATAGGCTCTGCCAGAAGAAAAACGGGTAAAGGATTTGATACTAAACTTGTTCAGTCATCATGAGATGAATAGAAGTTACCTTTTCCGTCTTTAATTACAAGAGGCGCTCAAAACGATTGCCTTTACGATTGCAGACACTTATTAATGTCCAGTAGAACTGCCGCTTGGGCAACTGTGGCCAAAGTATTCATTAGCGACTTTGCCGTCGTTTAAAACGATATGTACAGAGAAGCAGAATACAAATGGAAAATGATTTTAACTAACAAGGGAACCTCACGAAGTTTTCAAAAGCAGTTTTTTTTGCGCGCAAGCACACCGTGGAAGCGATAGCATTGCGCGGCAGCGGAGCCCTCAGTAAGTGCAGAGTTCAACAAACATGGCGGTAAGAGGGGAAGCAAAATCGTTAGCGGAGGGTCGCCAAAGAATTGAAGTTACAGCACTGATCAATTTGTAAGTGAGTGAGTGAGTGAGTGATCAACGCACAGCCCAAACCATAAGGCCTAGAAACTTGAAATTTTGTACAGAGGTTCTTTACAAAATGTAAGTGAGCACTAAGAAGTGGTTTTTCGAAATTCAACCCCTAAGAGGGGGAAAGGGGGGTTGAAAGTTTGTTAACACATTAACTGGTGTTTCACTATATACTTAACATATTAACTGGTGTTGCACTATATACTTAACACATTAACTGGTGTGGCACCACAAACGTAAAACCTTTACTGGTGTGGCACTACATAATTAACCATATTAACATCTTTTAGGGAGGGAGTAACGAATTATTAACAACGAGCATAAATATGATTATTAAGGCAGTGTTTATCGAGGAGGATAAGGAATCACACGGGTCTCCCTTGAGCTCCCTAAAAACGTCCAGACGACTGGCGAAAATTTGTGTGTTTGGCAAAAGTAAAAGAAAGAACGAGTATTGATCAATGAAATTTGCAACAGAGAGATAAAAAGCTATCCGGGCATTGGAAACATCTGAACAACGGAAGCTCCGCTAGAGTAGGAGGGTATAAGAGCTTCTACGTCAAGGGCAAGGGAAATTTTAAAAGATAGGTCTAAAGCAGGGCTGTCCAAGATTTCTGTCCGCTGGCAACGCCCGTGCACGCGGGTAATCTTCCTTACCCCCTATTGCACATTATGTTGATCAGTTCCTTAAAGTCGAGTTGCTAATTATCAACTCGACATTGTGAAAAAAAAAGAGGCAGCTAACCATGTTATTTCCTTCGTTTTAATGTGACAATTTTCTCGATTTCAGGTAGAATTATATTTTTCCCCCCGATAGAACATGATTACATATTAAGCATTTCGAATCCGATCTGTGAACAATGAAAAAAAAAAAACCATATTCTCCCACTGCGGTTTAAATACTGGTTCAGTGATTTTATGCTTTTTAGGAATGTGCGCCATATAATGCGAGACGAAAAACAAGCAAGTGTCAGTAACAAAAGAAATAATGCCTCATTTAAAGCAATCACCCCCTAAAGTCTGGCAACACTGCATAAGAAAACTATACCCACTCCCCTTCTGAGTTTTGGACTATCTCCTTGGCTTTGCCCGTGAGCTTTGTCCGCGAGGATTTTATGTTGCACGCGGGCGAAGTGCACGAGTTGGACGGCACTGTTTTAAAGTATCCCTGGGGGTGAAGATGGATAACATTTTAATCTGAGACAGAACAACAACAGGGTAAGTAAAGCCCGGGCAAAGTGTGCAATACGTATAAGTAAGTTCATTAAGAATGATGGTTACATCCCACCTCTGAGAATTATAAAACAAAATTGACTTTGTAACAATACGTAGAATTCCTGTTGTTCGGGCTTTTCTTAGAAGTTAACGTTTTCTTGGAAATATTTAATAATGATCTGTAACTGGAGATAATGGAGAGTTAGCAAACTATTGAGAAAGATTGAAAGATGACAGAGGAGGCAGCCCCTTCATTCGAGCTACAGTTGGCGAAATAGCCGATAACAAAGCATGCATGAACTCAACTCTTCAAACCAACAACCATATGGTGTTATGTCCTATAATAATCTTTCGAAGGATTATAACAATAATTCATATCTAACGAACGCCAGCAAAGAAATGAATGAATATTGGGCAGAGATGACAAAAAATTATCCGGGCATCAGAAATATCTGAACAACTGCTTCGTCTATAGAAGGAAATTGTCGAATTACTGAAAAAAAAATTATTATTTAACGTCATGAGGTTGTTCTGTTTAACCTACAACTGTAATTATCTCGGGCAACGCCGGGTATCTCTGCTAGTTAAGCATAAAACCTTAATTTTGTTGTACAATTATGTGTCTCGAAATAATTTACAAGATGAGGTAAGCATCCCAAATGCTATTTTTATTTAAATTTATAAAGCATCGCGATAAATACGCAATGTATTACTCGACTTTACACATAAAGCCAGCCCCGTGACGGAAAAGCTACGAAGATTACCGAATAACTTAATAAAATGAAATAATAAATTAAGGAAAAGGTTATTAATTACTATACACATTGTTTTCTGGAAGGCAATTAGCTAATTGAAATAATCTATTTTTAAAAACTAAGTTTGTTTAGAAACTTGAGAAGCCATTCAATTGTCGTCTGCTGTCTAAATCCATTGATTTCATGTTAAGTGGATTCGTGATTATTGCTGAGTAGTGGAAGAAAGAAATTCCGTTAAGCGCATTAATGCACACAAACCGTTTAACAATGGAGAACTAGTATGGCTATGTGTGCTCAGTTTTTTTCGTCTTTGCGGTTTATTCTGAAAGAAACAAAATTTCGCACTTTCTTATTTTGCAAGCATCTATAGTAGCTTCAGATGAGTAACATATTTTAATTTGGTGGAAATCTGTGACATACATGTTCGAGGGATTCCCTTGTAAGTTCCCGTTCCTGATCTTGCAGAGCCTTGCGTCGGGAATTTTAGCGGATCCAATTCAGCAATCGTTTGCCAATACAAAAATCCCTCTGAAGTGATGTTTGTTACATCGCAACTGAAGCGTGAAAGCTGGAAGAAGGTTATGTGATCTAACGAATCGCAATACACGTTATATTATATCAATGGTAGGTAAAGGGGTACGGAACTGTCTGCTGGTACGAAATGGTCCCCTGATATTCATGGATGGATGCATAAACATTATTGTCAGTCTTCATGAACGACAATGCTATTGTTGATTGGACAGAATTGGTTCAGAAAGATTTATCGAGCACGAATATGACTTCCGTCTTTTAAACACCCTCTATGAGGCATGTCGGAACAACATATCCCAGAACAAGTTCATATTCTATAAAATCTGCAAAAATTATGGAAATATTTCGCGAACGCCTGCTTTTCCGTTGACTTCTAAGTGCTTCAATACCCTGCTAACGCTGTTTCAACTTGCATATTTTCTGTAATTCGGGCCAAACGGGCTATAATATAAATTAAAAACATGTTTCTAATTGGTTGGCCGGTATTTGTATTGTAATATTTGACCAGTATAATATTTCTATTATAGTGGACGGTGAACACTCAAACTTACACTTAGAATTTTACAATGAATATTCACACACTCAAATGTAGGTTCCATTATGCTATGAGAGAGACTCTACGTGTACTGCATGATAGAAAAGTACAAGATTACGAATGGCATCAAGGCATAAGCTAAAGAAAAAGATGAATAAAACGGCCAAATTTCTCCATTAAGAGAATGTGTAAAGCCCATTCGTGAAATTGCTTACTTTCTTAACACACCAAATAGAACCACCCGAAAGCAGGCAACTCAAAATCAGCAGCAAAGAAGCGTGGACCTAAACCTAAGTTGACGCTTTGTGACAAAAGACTGATCATAGTCGAAAAGACACTCTGCATCCAAAATTGCCACCGATCTGGCTCTTCCGGTGAAACATAAAGCTGTTTGAAAAGTATTAGCATTTTCCGAAAACATGAACTATACCAAAAAATGTCTATTCTACATTTTCCAACTTTGCATAGAGAGAAAGGTCTACAGTGGGCCAAGGATCACATGACATAGGATGGTGAATAGATGGAGGTGCTATTTACTGACAAAAAAGTTCATTGTGAATGAACTGGACGGGTTACAATGTTACTGGCATGATGTTCGTAAAGACAAGAAGTGTTATTCAACTAGAATTCACGATGGTGGTTCTGTTATGACAGAGGAAGCTTTGAGTTTCAATTCCTCTAGCTTCAAACACGTCCAAAATGTACTCGAAAATGTATTTGGACTTAGAAGATTCTGCCTTGCCCTATGCATCTGGAATCTGCGGTGATTCTTAGATTCTACAGCAGGATAATGCACTCTCTCATTGTTCTACTGCCACAAAGCTCCAAATGCAGGCTTTCATAAAAATGTCAATCTGATGATGTGGCCACCAAGGAGTCCGGATTTAAATTCAATTCAGAACCTATGGGGGATAAAATGACCGAAAAGTTAAGAAGATGGCCAACAATATGACACCATAGCTTTCCTGAAAACAGCAATCACTGCTGCTTGGTATGGCTTGACTCCAGAGGTGATCCAAATTCGTGTAAACTTTATGAAGGACGGGGCGTTTAAGTTTATTCTGAAAAATGGAGGATCGATTGATTATCGGTTTCTTATTTTATTTAAACTATCAAGCACTCCACTGAATAGAAAACAAGTGTTTTCCCTAAAAAGCTCGTTTTTTCTTTAAATCTGAACATTCGTTTGTTTCAAAGTACAATGCGAATGTGATGTAATATGATAACCTGTGTGTGTAAAATTTAATTGGAAAAGTGTAAGTATGCACTAGACCGGTTTGCAGCCAAATGTTAAGAAGATGGGATGAAGATCAGTGTGGCTAAAACCGAGGTTCTGGTCCTTTCAACACAGCCTGCTCAGTGCACTCTCCATGTTACGGGAGCCTCATTGAGACAGGTGGAGAAATTCAAGTATCTCGGGATTGCAATCACGAGTGATGGACGGCAGGAGAAAGAATTGGATGCTCGGATCGGTGCAGCGAGCTGTGTCAGACGTGAACTGTGGCGATCTGTGGTAACGAAACGCGAGCTGGGTAACAAAGCCAAGCTCTCAGTCTTCAAATCTATCTTTGTTCCCATTCTCACCTATAGTCATGAGGCTTGGGTAATGACCGAAAGAGTGCGGGTAGGTGCGGGTACAAGCGGCCGAAATGAGATTTCTGAGAGATGTGGCAGGTCTTACCCTACTAGATAGAGTGTACAGCAGCACAATAAGGGAATCTTTAGGTGTTGAGCCGCTACTTCTCCGCATTGAGAGATCTCAGTTGCGCTGGTATGGCCACGTGATACGGATGCCGCAAACTAGTCTTCCTGGGCAGTTGTTATTTTCCAAGCCGGTGGGTAAGAGACCAAGGGGTCGGCCTAGAACCAGGTGGCTAGACTACATGGAGAATCTGGGTTCAAGTCGCTTGGATATTACCAGGGAGGATATGCGCCTGATGGCGGAAGATCGCGATCGCTGGAGATCCTCCATAGGGCTGCTGCCCCCGCGACCCTAACGGATAAGCGGGTTTGAAAAGTAAGTAAGTAAGTAAGTAAGTAAGTAAGTAAGTAAGTAAGTAAGTGTAAGTATAAGTTTAAGTGTTCACCTGTCCACTAAAATGAGAATCAGGCTGTGTTTCTATCGCTTTTAAGTGAGGTAGATACATCTTAACTATACACTCACCGAACAGTCCAACCTATCAGAGTAAACTCATTCCGTATAGCCAGCAGTCGGTTATATGATGGACCGCTTGCACAATTCCTTCGTGAAACCATATTCTTATCATTAAATACAAAGTATATTCCATCCGACTTCATTCTATTCATTTGGGCTACTACTTTATAAGAGGCTGCAGAAAGTTGAAGTTGCCCTGAGGTCTTATCGCGTTTAAACCCATATGCCAAAATAACTATGAAGCTGTTTAAAATTATTCCTATTCATACCAAGCTATTAATTAAACTATTTAAGCGATACTCACTGTCACGGAAATCGAAACCAGGTTCGATTCCCGGCGACACTGACTGCCTTTACCGCTCTCGCATATTCACCCGTTCGAAGGCGGGGGAGGAGCGGGGCAGACAGTGTCGTCACAACCTTCAACACGCCCGAACCAATCATGCCGCAGGGAGACGTGGTGACGGAGGAGCGAAGTCTTCTTGGCGGGAGGTTCGGAGACAGAGAAGAAGGACCCGGACGACCGAACCGAATGGTCGTAGAGCGCCTAGCCAGAAGTCTACGGGAAGGGAGTTTTTCGTCGTCGAGAGGCAGGTACGACAACGCACGGAGCCTCAGCCGGGCGGAGGCAGCGAGTCGCCGACCAGACAGTTCTCCACACCGAGACGAGAAGTGTTCGACGGGGAAGCCCCGCAGGCGGCGATTTTGAGGAGCGATATCTCCGTCGATACCGGTGTACCAGCCAGCTCGAGACGACAGGAAGGTTTCCCGAGACTTGCGGTCGGCAGAACGCTCCGCACGACGGCAACGCTCTTCGTAAGTACATTTACTTTAACGAGCTTCGACTCCCGTTCCTTATTGGCAGCCTTGAATGACTTTCATGGCAGGGAGCTCGACGAGCGGTCGACGGTAAGAGGCCGTTTTCCAGCAGGGTTAAGTGCATACCTGTCGGCGCAATACGGATTCGCCTATATTTCTCCACGATAAGTAAAGTGCCCTTACGGAACTCTACGCAGGCAATTTAATGTGAAATTAATTTAATTAGAAAGTGCTCCATTGTGTTTGTGACCGAGCGGGGAAGGGTTGGATAATTTGTTATTTTCCTTCCTAGCGTTTTGTAATGCTCTTCTATTTTTATATTTCCAGCGCTTGGCCGTCCAAGGCATTATTCCGTGTGAATGTTAATTGGTGACGTGTGTTCCGTTTAAGTCTTTACAGTTGTAAGGCTCAGTGTAAACCTCATTTATTTATTAGTAGTGTTTCCTTTAATCAAAGACTCTATGCTTTGTATTTAAGGACTCAGTGTCGTCGTCAGATAGACTCACTACTGTTATTAAAATTTGTGCGGATCCTCCGGTGTAATCGTTCTTCCAATTTCATGTTTCGTGAACTGGACCTTAGTATTTTATAAGACTACTCGAACTTGACTTGTTTTATCCGGTTGGATTTACCCTGGCTTTAACTGTTTATTGTATATCCTTACTGCGCCTTATGTCAACCAAAAATTATGCTTTTAATAAGCTAACCGACTTTGTTTTGTGGTTAAAGGTCTTAAGAGGCCATATACTTCGCTAAGTGGGAATTTGTTTAGGTGATATGAGATTCACCTGTAATCCTCTATGTATTCATTCATTTATCAAATTGTATATTTTAGAGAGCTTAATTATGTCTTTATGATATTTTCTTAAATGATAAGAATTGTAGTCATGTACTAATTTATGCTAATTAGTGTGTTTGGAAAAGAATTTACGTTAAGTCTTCTTAGTTGATTAAGAATTGTGTTGTTAGTAAATTCTTGTTTATCCTTAAAGAAGAGATAGCTTTATTTTTGATTTATGGTGAGTTTGCTTAGCCTAACTTTTATTATTTTATTGATGACCGGTGCGGCCGGCTAATTTGGTGTTGTAGTTTTTGCCTGTCACAATTTATTTAATAGTTGTTTGTGATCTAAGCAATCTTAGGTAAAGATTAAGGTATCTCATTTAAACCCAATTGAATTTAGTTTATATGCTTTGTGGCTCAATTAAGCTATACTCTTTATTTACTTATGTTATTGAGTAATTGATTATATACTCCCCGACCTTATTGTTAGGTCTAGGTTTATTTTTGCTTTGTTATTTTGTCAAATTAAAACTTATTTTTAAACCTTACCCTGATAACGTGCTTCATTCATATTTCCACAGCGTAATCATTTTTGCTCTGCATTTACACGTTACACTCACCTTTTTCTTGTTTGTTGGAAGTTGTTGAACGTATTCATAGACTCGTTCATAGACTCTTCCGTCATAACATCCAATAACACTGTGTAGCGATTCATCCCGAAAATCGAATGCATCCACTAAGGCAACAACTTGTGGACGAAGCTCTGACAGCAAAGTGAGTAGCCTTCCGTGCATGGAATCAAGGCAACTGTGCGTTATATCACCATACTGGAAAATAATTAACACACAAATTTAAAGAATATCAGGATAGTTCAGAATTCAACAGTGTGAAAGTAATAAATTGATACTGGAGTCCTTGCTTTAAAAATAAGGTAAAGATAATCCTGGAACCGAGAATGATTTTACTGCCATGTTGGATAAAAGGAGCACATTTTCGTGTTACAACAGCGAGATATCAACCATGCATACCTATAACTAACCTACATTTTAAAATACTTTAAATAAAACTATATCAATAATATTGAAGAAAGCAATTAGCTATTGCTAACAGTATGTCTAACAGAAATAAACTATGATAGCCTTTAACTATGGATAACAATCTGTTAGGAATATTACGTACCAAATCTTAGCATTGAAAGTCTCAGTGGTACTGTAATGACACCATTAGAACACCTCCCAATTACCTACTACTAAATCTATTTCGACCATCATTCATTACTCGTTATATTCATTCATGGCACATCGTTATGAATTGTTTGATATATTACATCCCACATCTCAGCAATCAAAGTTTCCAATGGTACCATATCGTACCTTTAGAATACGTACTACTAAACCAATTTCAATTACCATTAATTATACGTTATACTCATGCACGATACGTTGTTAAGAGTTGTTTGATATATTCCGTACAATGGTACTGTAATGGTATCATTAGAACACCTCCCAATTACCTACCGCTAAACCAGTTACGATTATCATTAATTACACGTTATATTAATTCATGACACTTCGTTATGAGTTTTTTGATAGTATATGCCATATCTTAGCATTGAAAGTTTCCAATGGTACCAATAGAATATTACTGCTAAACCATTAGGAGTATCATTAATTACTCGTTATATTCATTTATGACACGTTGTTACGAGTTGTTTGATATATTGCATGTTATCTTAGCATTGAATGTTTCCAATGGTACGATATGGTACCATTACGACACGTACTACTAACTGATTTCTGAGTATCATTAATTACTCATGATATTCATGCATGAATGGGTACCATTAGAACACCTCCCAATTGCCTACTATTAAACCAGTTTCGACCATCATTAATTACACGTTATATTAATTTATGGCACATAGTTACGAGTTGTTTGATATATTACATGCCATATCTTAGCATTGAAAGTCCCAATGGTACCCAATAGATTATAGCTGCAAAACCATGTACGGGTCTCATTAATTGCTCGTTCTATTCATTTATGGCACATCGTTACGAATTGTTTGATATACAACCTCTGACAATTAAGTTCGGTGAATGAGTTCACACAACAAAATGCAAAACAGATAGAGTCACATTTACTTTATTGTCCTTCGAAATAATCACCCTGGAAGGCAATACACTTTTGGGATCGGGTGTATAAGTCCTGGAAGGTCCTTAGGGATGGCTTTAAGTTCACGTGTCACATTTGCTTGAATGCCTGGAATGTCCGCAAATCTGTGTCCCTTTAAGGCCCGTTTCAGGCGTGGGAACAAGAAAAAGTCTGCCGGTGCCAAGTCTGGTGAATAAGGTGGATGAGCTATGGATACGACCCCTTTGTTGGCCAGAAACTGTTGCACGATTACGGCAGCGTTCCTCTTTGATCCATTATCCACAATTACGTGCGCACGCTACACCTTCAACTGAAGAAACCAGCATCTGCTAAACCATTGCACGCACAAACGTGACCTGTCTGGACTTGCTTAAACAATGACTGGCTTGTATTCACATGCATTGTTACTCGCGTAAAGCTCGCACAGATTAGGGTGTGACGTCATTCACCGAACTTAATTGTCAGAGGTGTATTACATGCCACATTTTAGCACTACCATTAGAATACGTACTATTAAACCAGTTCCGGGTATGATAGCGTATATATTGTTTTGTAATCCAGAGATTTCGTTTCTATGATAATTATTCCTAAAGTTTCCAAATTATATGTCTGCAGATACTCACCCTTAAGAAATCTCCTGAATTTTCTTCAATCCAGTACAAGCCCAGCAATTCGAATAACTGGGTCAGAATGCTCGATAAAGAGTGGGATAAATTGGTTTCACATAGGAACGTGCTTAAGGTTTGCATGACATAACCTTTACAATGAAGCTAAAATAAAGGAGAGAAAATTAAATCAAGAATTTTTTACATCATTGAAAGTAAGCATATCAGTGATACTGTTTCAATAAAACCTTTGCACATTTCAAGAGATCAGCGGAGTTGTCATTCCAAGCAATTTCTGGAGCTGTGCCTTTGGAAAATTGATGTTCCATGCGATTCGCTATATTCGTTATTATTCTAAAATAAAAATGCTTAAATATATAATGAAGTTCATTAGTTTTATGTATTTTATTACAGAAAGTTACAGTTAAGATACTCAACCGAAATGCTGTTGTCTTATATAAATTCGTCAAGTCAAGCAATGGCTGATTGGTGTTACTCTTATCATTAGACGGGTTCAAATATTGAACAGAAACGCCAACATCGTTGTTAGATTTAATATTCTTTAATGTCTTAATTAAATATCTAGAAAAGAAATCAAATAATTATTACTCTATTAAGATAAATCAGCCAATACATTATGACCACCCTGTGAGAATGCGCTAATCGAAATGACGTGTGCACATAATGTCAAAAGCTGTTGAGCTAAGCGACTTTGATTTACGGCAGATGCACTCTTTTCAAGTCGTGACGTCCTGTTGCCTAGGGATTGCCAAATGATTATCCTGCTCGTATAGGCTTTTGTCAATGGTTACTGTAGCAAGTAGCGAATGATAATGATGTGCCTAGCAAGATTTTATGGACTGATGAGGCCACGTTCACCCGAGATGGAATTATACATTCCACAATCAACACATTTGGGCTGATCAAAATCCACACGGAGTCCGACAACGACATTTCCAGCAACGTTTTAATGTAAATGTGTGGGCAGGCATTTTCAATGGCCAAGTACTAGAGCTGGAGTTTCTGCAGGAACATCTGAATGCCCAGCGAAATATCGATTTCCTGGAAAACAGACTGCATGAACTCTTAGAAGATACAGCACTTGCAATCTGTCAACAGATGTGGTTCTAACACGATGGAGCCCCTCCTCGTGCATGGCTTAGCATGCACTTTCCTAACAAATGGATTGGGCGCAAGAGGCCCATTGCATGGCCACCTCGCTTACCGGAACTTAATCCATGGATTACTATATTGAAACAAATGGTGTACAGTGTTCAGATAGGCACACGAGCACAATTAGTGGCCAGAATAATAGCATCGGCTGACGAAATTAATTGTAATCACGAGGTAATAACAAACGTATGCGAGTCACTTATTCGGCGATGCAATGTCTGCATTCAGGCTCAAGGAGGCCACTTTGAACATTTCTTGTAACTTGACAAGAAATAAAAATTGGACCCATGTTCATAGGACTTTTTGTGTTTACCTTGACCTCTATAATACTCCCTTAAATTGTTTTACACACGATTTGAGTCACCTTGTATGTTTCATTTCTATATCCATTTGTAACTTACTTACCGACTTCCCTTCGTACTATTTGGAGATGGAGTTTTCCAGCAGGATAATGCTTCTTGTTACAAGACCAGAATTGTCGTAAAGTTGTTTGAGGAACAATCTGATGGAATACCGGAATGAATCAGGTTTAACTTTATGCTCTTATAACCGAAGTTTTTTAATCGAGCTGTAATCAAGTACATTTGCTGTTGTTTTTCTTTGTATCGACTGGCTCTATCCAGTTGGTTGTCACGCTGTACTTGTCCGTTTGCTATTGGCCACTGTATAAGGAGGTCCAGTGAGTTAAAATAGTGTTTATTTCCTCATTGGCTTATTCTCCTTATATAAGTGAAAGGTAATACCCTTTCATTATCAAATATTGAACAGATGGAATGATAAAGTTAAGAGTCTGTCGACCCACGATAACTCAATGTGGTGCATGGTTCGAGCCTTGCAAAACAAGAAAGCCATTAATTTCCCACCTCTGTTAGCCCAAAATGGCAAATTCATCACGAATGATGATGATAAAGCGCAGCTTATTGAAAGTTCACTTTCAGAACAGTTTGTCACGCCTACTGATGGTCGGCAAATAGGACTTGATATGTCTGAGAAAGTAAAATCCTGCATAACAGGCTTCTATAATATTCACGGCAATGAATTCCCAAAACATAGCATTGATGTAAATGAAGTCCTAAGCATCATTAAAAATTTAAAAACGAGAAAAGCTCCAGGTAAAGACTCTATTAGGAACAGTGCTTTGAAGAATTTACCTCCAAATACAATTCAAGATATTGCAAAAGTGATTAACGACTGCTGGAAGAACACTTACTTCCCGGATGCTTGGAAGCAATCAGTTGTCTTAAGCATTCCTAAGCCAGGACAAAATCCTGCAAATCCTGTTAGCTACAGGCCCATCAGCTTGTTACCATCAATTTCCAAAATCCTGGAAAAAACAATTCTCAAGAGATTCATTGAGCACTGTGATGCCAACGATCTCATCCGCGATGAACAATTTGGCTTTCGCTCAAACCATTCCTGCCAACTCCAAACATGGAGGCTCGCAGCGGATATCAATGAGCCCCTTAATCTCTCTATGTATTGTGGGGTCGTTTTCCTCGATGTGCACAAAGCCTTCGACCAAGTCTGGCACGATGGTCTTATTTTTAAAATGATTATGGATGCATTTCCTCAAGACATAATTACTCTGATACACTCGTTTCTCTCCAACCGGTTCTTTCAGGCCAGAGTTGGAGATAATCTATCTCCTATGTATGAAGTAAAAGCTGGTGTCCCACAGGGTTCAGTCCTGGGGCCAGTATTATTGAATTATTCTATGCGAGACTTTCCAAATCCTTCCAAATGTAAACTCTTTTTTTACGCAGATGACGCTGCTATACTGACCTGTGCTCGTCAACCAGCCGTAGTAGTCTCGCGGCTGCAGAAGGCTCTAAAGGAGTGTGAAAGCTGGTTTAGCAAGTGGAGGCTAAAATTGAATGTAGACAAATGCAAGGCGATGTTTGTTTCCAAGAAGAGAAAGAGATCATTAGATTCTCTAACACTATATGGCAAAAAACTGGACTGGGTTGAAACTTATAAATATCTTGGTGTTGTTATTGACTCTAAACTTAGCTGGACTCCCCACGCAACTTATGCGTTGAATAAGGCCAGGAGAGCCAAGTTTAGCTTGATTGCTCTGCTGGGCCGGAATAGTGCTCTAAACATTGATAATAAACTCCTACTCTATAAGTTTGATAGTTTGTTCGGACTATCTTGACGTATGGTATGCCCGTCTGGGCCACAATATGTAAGACTAGGTGGAAAGAACTGCAAACGTTCCAAAACGTTACCCTTAGGACTATTGCGCAAAAAGATCGGAGAATTGTTCGCAATTCCTCCATTTATAATGACTTCAACATGACTCATATTGGCAAATACGTTCAAGGGCTCATGGAATCCATGCTGCCCAATATAGAAAATCATAGCAACGAGCTAGTCTCGGGCATTTTAAATCATCCTATACATAGAAAGAGATATCGTGATCCAAGGCATATACTTGATATTAATTTTGAAGACATTGATAATGTCATATTTCCAGATTACTGGACTTCATAGGTCGTGTTTTATCTAATACTAGTGGTCTGCTTCTAGTCTAGACAGTCGTCAATCAAATTTTCCTCCACCAAGAGGAGGCAATTTTCTTTCATACTTTGGATGACCCTTGTGGGTATATCAGGCTTCTTTTCTAGCTCAGTGTATTTCCCTTGGAATATGATTATGAAGGGTGAGATTATGGAAGCTATGCTTCAAGTTCCACTCGAATACCGATACACTACACTGTTCGATTGTCGATTGTCCCTTTCATTATCAGTAGAGCCGTTTACCTCTACTGGTCGTGGTCGATAGTTGAATGCTGAAGAAGACAGCAGTGCTGCCGAAATACGTATCCGTCAATTAAAAATTCTTATGTGGAATAGTGGTCTCTATTGATTCATTCCGGTATTCGATATTTATTCACAGATTCTGGCGTAATATTCTCCGTTTGACAATCTGATGGATTCCAGTTCATGTCCTAAACTCACCAAAATCTTTGGCAATTGTGTGACCGCTGCTTGCAATTTTGGTAAATCTTTCTCTGGGCACTTTCCAAGGAATTTAGATTCCATTCCACAACGGGTTGCAGCTGTTTTGGGTGTACCAACATGGTATTAGGAGGGTGGTCATCAGGTTTTGGCTGATCAGTGTCAATGGTTTTTGGAATATTTTAAACTGAAAATGTTCAAAGAATTACCTAGCGGTTTGCAATAATAAAACCGTATTTTCACCATCGTAAGTACAAGCTGCTGACATGGAGGCATACAAGAAAGGAAGACGACTAGCCATCATATAGCCTAAACCACCACACGCAAAACGGCACTTTTCCACGCCCGAAACTCCAAATTCAGAACTGAGAGATTTCAGCCCGGATGACAAGGCATGCAGCTTAAATACAAAAATTGATTTTGCATCATTTCTGCTTTGAAAATACGTCTTACTAATCATCTATCTCATTCCAATGCTCTTTATTAACACTTACCTCTGAAAATTTCTCTTCTGTAGGATTTTGAACAACAGTCATAAAGAACTGCCTCAACGCTTTGAACGTGAATATCATTCCATAAGCAACAGCTACCTGAGGAATCAGCTTGTATTGCTGGGTTTGATAATCTAAAATTTTCACTTCTTTCGATCTGGAAAAGATATAAAAATAAGTTTATCAAAGAGGCACATGTCTAGCCAATATAAATATTTCCAAATAGAAAGAATACCCTGGAACAATCTCTCCTTGTCGTCTGATGACACTGTATCGAATGGCGATAGTGATTGCTTGGGCCAATCTGAGTGAGGATTCTGAAACGACTCCTACTCTAGCTAGGACTAATGTGGCATAGCTGCTGTGATGCTGTTTTGGCTTTATATAGGAACCATCACGTTGAACCTAAATGAAAAGTGACTCTTAAAAATATGCAACTTATACGAGATACTGTGCCAAAAGTCACGGAAAGGGTTGTCCCATTTGAATATGTACGGCTGACCAAGATGCCCAGTGAATTGAATTGGTGGAAGCATTGTCCAACAATTTTTTTCTTGCCTTCCACCTCTAGCCCCGTTTATCTTTCTTTTCTGAATGTTAATCGCTTCATATTACAGCCAGATGCGGCGAATGGCGCTAGTGTAGACACGATACCTGAGCTGTTTGTTACAGAGAGGTGTGTAGTGAGCATGGCAGCTCGTCGCGAGTTAACCGACTTTGAACGTGGGATGATAAACGGTGCAAGACACATGGGTTTATCCGAGGTCAACAGTGTCTAGGGTGGATCTTCAATATCGCAGAGGCAATGTTTCCACACGCGAAAACCACCGCTCAGGACGACCACAAGTGTTTGACGAATGGACGTCATGTCACCTCAGAAGAGTCATACGTGGCGATCGACGGGCTAGTGTTGGTGAACACGGGCAAATTGGAGACGTTTTTGTGGTTTTGGGTGGAGATCAAAGGTACCCGGACCAGCCGTCGGCTGTTGTAGCCCATCCTTGCCAATGTACGGCGTGTATTACGTACTGAGATGTTATTCTGCGGTACAGTTTTGTGTTCCACGGTTAGCTGACGAGTCGTGACGTTTCTATTCGCACGAACAAGCATCCCATCCTACACTCACCCCTTGGATCGACGAGTCGTTTGCTGGCTGGTTGTTATTTAGTTGTTTAATCATTCCTGGTAAATCCTTGAAATGGTTGTTCGGGAAAAGACTAGAAGACGTGCGGTTTCGGAAATATTCAGTCCACCTCACCGAGCACCAACTATCATTCCGCGCTCGAAGTCGCTCAGATCCTTTGTTTTCCTCATAGTGACGGTCAAACCACTTGCTGTTGGCAGGTGTGTTCTCAATTTATATTGGTACCGACTGTAACGTGACCAACTGATACGTAGTCATTGCTATGCCTGATAAACTGGTCTCTCATTGTATATCGAACCACATATCTGAGACCTTTTCTCTTGCTACATGCGGACAGCGAAGATGTGCAAACTGGCATTCGGCTTCCATATCCTTTACGATTCAGAGTACGACGAACAGTCAATTCAGAGATCGTTAGAGATGATCCTTGATTAATATGTGCTGTAATATATTCCATTGTTGCTCTTCCGTTGTATTTAACAATTCTGGACACTCCCGAGTATTCGCCAGTCGATGACGACCACTAGTTCCATTCAGTCTTTAAACACTTTAACAACAGCCACTCCATGATGCCGAGATCCTAAAATCTTCCCACATTCAAAGCCCGTCGAATCGCATTGTTTACCCATTACACATTCACAAACAAATCACTTTTACTAGGTCGTAGTAAACAGTAAGCTTTCCTTTTTATCATTGATGCCCTCTAGCCACAACGCCGTGACGTCATAGCTAATTTACTTATGCTGTCGGGTGGTCTTAGTTATTGAAACTTGCCAATGGGGACTAGTTATTCCATTGAAACTTGCCAATCTAACTAGAAAATGTAGCTTTACATTTTTTAAATAGCCACAATCATAAAACTTGAAATAATCATTGTTATATTGCAGGAATATGTAATATACAATCCATGGTAGTCATTGTCCATTTGCTTTATTGTTCGGTTATAATAGAAATTTTTCTCTAATATTACGGACAATACAAGCGTACACACAATTTAATATACAGGGATTGAACTATGCTGCCCATTTCCCTCTCTCTTTCCTCAAAGTCCATTCTGGATCTTCTGATTTTCATCCTCTTGGTCTACTTTAAGATGCACTACACAGAGCAAAGTTATCTGGCCACCTTACTCGTAAACATTATCTGGCTATACGTCACCGGACACCCCATATCAGTAAGTTAAACCGGACCCTGCACGAGGACCCTTTTCGCCGCAATGAACTCTGCAACTTTTCCGTGGAAATCTTGCTCCATTCTTCCTTCAAATTGGAAGAGCTCAGTCGTGTTCCTGTAAGCGGTATGGGCTCTCAACCTGCGCTCCAATTTGTCCCAAAGGAGTTCATTGGGGTTGAGGTCTGAACTTGGGCTGGCTAGTCAAGTTTCCCCACACCCATTTCCTCATACAAGGTGTTATTAACGCCTGCTGTATCACAGGGAGCATTGTCTTACTGAAACAGGTATGTTCACACAGTGTTGGTAGCGCAGATTTGTCCACAACTGTGTGTGCAGTACGCTTCGACATTCATGGTTCCGCGAACTAAAACAAGAGAACTAAGACCATACCATGAAAAGCAGGACCAAGCCTTCTCTTCCGAATTTCACTTTGGGCACGACACAGTCCTATAATTACCATTCATCACTCCACAGGATGGTTTTCCATTGATTTGGAGTCCAATGGCGGCATCCCTTGCACCACTGTAACCGACGGTTTGCATTGAGAGCTGTAATATTTGGCTTGTGAAAGTCAAGTGCGACGATCTTCCGGGTTGATATCACCACACGTTTCAAGCATCGACGGTCGCGATCTGTCAATTTCATCGGTTTACTGGGTCGGGGTTGGCATGTTATAGCCCCCTGTCGCTTCCACTTCAAAATAACGTCACTTACTGTCGAGAGAGAGGTATCTGAATTTTGTTGGAAATCTCGAATGCAAAAAAACATCCGCACTAAGCTCACGTTCATATTGATTGCAGTAGCTGCTATGAGTGCATTCTAACCCGTCAACGTCTTTTATAGGTCTTATGAATTGTGCGGATGATCCCATGCGCTTTTAGAGTACGCCTTTTTTATCATGAGTTTAGATGTAAATATCCCACATTCATCATAATCCTATGTACTTATATTTTTTAATCCGACTTATATTTTTCGAATTATCGAAGACAAATGGAAAACTACTTTAAGTAAGCTTTTACGTTCAGTCGATAGGCGCTCTAGCATTTTGCTGCTGAAGCTTTTAAAGAAGCACATGGACAGTAAGTAGATGAACGGACATTATGGATACACAGATAATAGTAATAACGTCTACATACCTTAGCATGCTTCATTAACATTTGATTTCTAGGTATTCTGACTTCATTTAACCGCAAAAATCCATTGTCAGCAGCACCGAATCCCATTTTAGGACCAAGATCGCCAACAGTTATACCTGGGAATTTTACACACAATAAGTTGGTTAGTAAAACTTAACTTTAGTTGGTTAACTTACAGCTTGTTAATTAATTACTTCGATAAAATAAATTTTATTACCAGGCAAAGGTGCGTGGTTTATTAAGCTTCTTAATTGGACAAGGAAATAATGAATTCCATAGCATTTTGAACGGATATATAACTGCGCTGCGACAACGGCAAAATTGCTTGTTCTGCCCACTACAAATATTTGTTTTAACAAAACAGTTTTACCAATCTTTACATATTACATGGCTAAGTAATGACAAAAGTAACAATTGAATTGTTACTTACATCCACCAGGCCAAAATTTAATTGATGTGAGAGTTGGAGAATGGAGGATAAATTCATCGGATTTTTCATCAAAATGTGCTGTCGTTTCTAACCCCTTCATGTTTGTTCCTATTGAAATTTAAAATGGAAAAATTTTATTAATAATCACAAACGACCAATTTATTAGAGACACCCCTTACGGAAAATGGATCGGCCTCCCAGTGACACCCATACAATGGAACAGGCCGAAGCGGTGTATAAAAGGGATGCATTGGATCAGAAATTGCAGTCAGCAGCAGAAGTTGACTGAATATGGGTAAATCCAAGGATTTGGCCGACTTTGAACGAGGCATGATCGTTGGAGCTCGACGGGCGCAGTTGAGCATTTCGCAAACCGCGAACCTCCTCGGGTATTCCGTGAATGGCAGTTATGCCAAAAAACAACCTCCAACACACACAACTCCGGACGAAACAGGGCCGTGGATGAACGAGGCCAACGGCGACTGGCACGAATCATCCACAGCAACAGGACGGGAACAGCCCAACAAATTGCAGTGCAGTTCAATGAAGGGGCATCCTAACCCATTTCGGAGCACACGGTGCGGCGCACCTTGCACCGAGCTGGGTTTAACAACAGGTGGCCAGTACGGGTACCGTCGCTGTCACCGCAAAATAGAAAAGCGCGCCTCCTATGGGCACACAGACATCGTCACTGGACACTGGATGAGTAGAAGAAGGTAGCCTGGTCCGACGAATCACGTTTCCTACTTCATCATGCGGACGGCAGACTGCGCATCTGGCGCAGACAGCAGAAGGCCATGGACCCATCCTGTCAGCAGACAACCGTACAGCCGGGTGCTTGCCTGGGGTGTCTTCTCTTGGGACACACTGGGTCTCCTCTGATATCCGTAGACACATCCCTGAACATTGAATAAATGGAGCCAGATACTGTGGACAGACGTCAGAAGAAAGGAGAAGAAACCACTACATAAAATATTTTATGTGGATTAGTGGTTTCTTCTCATTTCTCCTGAACATTGTTGCCGATCAGGTGCACCCGTTCATGATGACTGTGTTCCCTGATGGTGACGGATAGTTTCAGCAGGACAATGCCCTCTGTCACCGTGCTCGAATGGTCTTGGACTGGTTCGAGGAACATGACGCGGGCTTCCACCTGCTTCAGTGGCCAGCTCGGTCGTCCGATTTCAACCCGATCGAGCATTTATGGGATGATGTGGAGAGAACCATCCGACGCTTTCCCACACTACCGTCCAACCTGCACCAATTACGGGACGCTGTGATGTCAGCCTGGGCTGCTATTCCTCCGCAAAGGTTTCAACACCTTATTGAATCCATGCCAGCACGTATTCAGGCGCAACACGCTATTGTGACTGGAATATATTGGTCGTTCAATGTATTTGAACATGTGTATAACATATCTAAATTTGAAGTTTATTATCCGTCCACCAGCTACCAGGTATGTAAATATGAAACCGGAATTTTTGTATAGAAAATACACGTTTATTGTATGAAAATGATAAAAAATATTTTATTCGAATTATTGCCCATCGCTGGCTATACATTTTTCCAACCTGTCTGACAGTTTGTGGATGCCACGCCAAAAAGCTGATCCTCTTTTGAGGCAAACCATTTTCTTACATTTTCGTAAGAAATGAAGCGCCGCTCAGCAAGTGCGTGTTCCATCGATGCAAATAAGTAGTAATCGAACGGAGCCAAGTCTGATGAGTAAGCAGTATGCGAAAGTATTGTCCCAATCCTTTCCTTGACCAGTTTTGCTTTGTGTGATGGTGCGTTATCATGAATCAAAATCACGTTGTGTTGCCTTTTTTGATATTCTGGTCGTTTTTCACATAAAGCTTGATTCAAATCGATCATCTGTTGTCGCTAGCGTTCAGTATTCACGGTTTCGTCAGGTTTCAGCAGTTCATAATAGATCACACCCTTCTGATCCCAACAAACACAAAGCATCATTTCTCACGTCAAAATCGCCACACTTGAGTTTTTTAAACCACTCAAAGCACTGATTTACCAAGAGCACGCATCGGCCTCGGTGGCTCAGCGGTTGCGTGACCGCCTCTGATGCCCGAGTACGCGGGTTCGATCCCGGCCGAGGACGACGAGGATTTTTCAGGGGGGAAGCCTGAGATCACGCACTTCCTTCGGAAGGGAAATAAAGCCATTGGTCCCGTGTAGTCGTTTGCCGGCTGCACGTTAAAGAACCCTTGCGAGGCAAAATTTGCGGCCCCTATAACGCCGTCCTGAAATGACCATAGCAGTTGAAAAGGACGTTAATACCAAACAAACAAAACCAAACCAACCAAGATTCGAGATGTTCAACGCTATTACAAACTATGCTGTTGTATTAAACTTGCATTGTTGTGAGTTGAAAATCTTTAGCAGATGTCAGAGTAAGAAAATGACGCAAAAGACGCGGTTTGACAGTAACTACATTGACAGCTAGGGCCATCTGTGGGCAAACTTTGGTTTCACATTTACAGATCTGGTACGTGATTATAAAAACGTTAAAATAAATAGAGCCAATTAATTTTGTAGGGAAATTTTTATCATAATCTACAGCATCATTTAGACTACGACATCTCTCATTGGGTAGGGAATTTCTACTAGGATCATTGTACTAAATGGGAAAAGACACTTTGTAATAGCAAACCAATTTTATCCGTCCAGGTAAATACTCTAAGCCAAATTATATTATTTATTATGAAAAAATTAACCAATCACGTTCACAACAGATAACTTACCAGTATGGATAATAAACGAAGTGAAACGTTGCAGAAAAATACGAAAATACGAGGCGCATGCAGAAAGTAAGTTTCCCTATTTAAAAAAAAAAGAACTCACACTTACAGGAACATATTTATTGGCAACAAGTACAGCAATGTTTCAGCTATTTTTCAACATAGCCACCACCATAAGTGAGACACTTGTCGTATCGTGGGATCAACTTTTGTTTCACCCTGTCGTAGAACTCTGCCGCCTGTGAATGGCACGTCGCAATTTCCGCAGTGTTTCACAGTAACGGTCAGCGTTTACTGTTTCACCACGTGGAAGGAAGTCAATGAGCAGAATGCCCTTCCTGTCCCAGAACACCGTGCCGACAGCGTCTGTTTGAATTTCATCTTCACCGGAGATCCACTATGCCGCCAATGCATTGACTGCTGCTTGGTTTCCGGGGTGATGTGGGAAACCCAAGTCTCATCGCCCGTGACGATCCTGTTGAAGAACTCGTCGCCGTCATCGTTATGCCGTTGCAGAAATGTCAGTGCTGCTCCTAAGCGTTGAATTTTGTGTTCAGGTGTCAGGTTTTTCGGCACCCACCTGGCACACAATTTTTTGAACAGCAGGTGCTTAGTGACAATCTCATGCAACAAGGATCGCGATATCTGCGGAAAATGAGTGCTCAGCTCCGTGATCGTGAAGCGACGGTTCTCCATCACGCGCTGCCGCACAAGCCCAACAAGATCATCATTGATGAGGGATGATCGCCCACTGCGCTCTTCATCATGGACACTCTGACGACCTTCGGAAAACTGCCTACACCAGCGACGCACCATCTGCTTACTCATGATGTTCGGCCCATACACCTGACAGAGCTGACGATGAATTTCAATTGGCGCAATGCTTTGTGCATTCAAGAACTTTATCACCGACCGAACCTCGCAGGCGGCGGGAGAAGAAATAAGAGCTTCCATTTCGGACCATTGCTACCACGCTACTGGCACGAGGCGGGACCTGTCCGGCTGGCATATGAGTGATACGTCATAGATCTGTTACGCATGCGCAATTGACACGGCTAATTACGTTTACTTTAAAGGGGAAAACATCGGGAAACTTACTTTCTGGATGCGCCTCGTAATAAAGGAATATTTACATGATTTGAGAGGTAGAGTCATAGCTGAACTAAAGGATGGGAAAAATAATCCAATATTGGGAGAGATAGAAAGAGAAAAAACATCTGAACCGGAAGACAGAGAAACTGTAAAACGCATTTTAAGAGATAGGGAAAAAATCAGCTGCGGAATTGAACGCAGAAGTGAAAAATGTTCTAAACATATCGACTATTCCTCAAACCATTCGAAGCCGGGTTGCATGAAGCACACCAAAGAGAAAAAAAAAACAAAAAAAAACAAAAAAAACACTGCATCAGTAAGAAAAATAGAGCGAGACGCCTGAATTGGGCAAACGCGTATCTAAAAAAGGACAAAAAAATTTAACATGTTTGGCTCAGATGACTGTAACAAAGTTTGACGAACACCTAATAAAGCTTATAGACTGCAGTGTTTGAAGTCAACAGTGAATCATGGAAGAGGAAGTCTCATAGTATGGGGTTGCATATCAACGACAGGGGTGGGACATCTAGAATTTATCGATAGCATCATAAACCAACTTAAATAAAGAGAAATTCTACATAAGATGGCGTTTTCGACCCCATTCTCATACGATACTTTCTGCTCGATTTGGTCTCTGCATCATATCCTGAAAATTTGTACTGACCATTTAGAAATACCCTGTATAACAGGAATTATGGGTTACAGGCTTTAGAATCATCCTGTATAATAAATGACAATTACTTACCATGCCCTAATTCTGTTTGGACATAGGCTCCTATTATCTGGTTACTTTTCGCTAAGGGAAGCCAATGGGACTGTTGCTCTTCGTTCCCTTGACTAAGAATGGTATGTATAAACATAAGCAAATGTACAATCATAGGGTTTTCTACGGGGTTGGTGATTGATGATATATGAGGAGAACGCACGTATCTGTGAAAAGAAGGAAATTTTAAATTTAAAATTTTTATATTGAATGATCCATTCAAACTTAAATAGAAAAATATTTGAATTTCAATGAAAGAGAAATTTTGGTGCGCTTAATTAAATTCACGTTTTTCAAAAGGCTTCAGAGCAGGGATATTGGTTAGAATGGCTTTATAAGTACTCTTGAAGCAAACTTATTTTGGGAACTGAATAATATTTCTCGCTTCGAGAACCAACGGCGTTTTGTTTAGTGAAGAGATACACCGCGGAGATACAACACAACAAATTAGGAGAAAAACACAATTCCACACTAAGGTGTTAATTCCAAGTATGCGCATTTCGGCAGCCAAGCTGCCTTCGTCAGCGTGTTGCAATGATCTGATCAAAACAGCAAGACTTGATGTGTTTAGGATTTCGGGTGCCTCAACGTTTAGGTAGCTTGCGTCCTTTTCACATGAATAAGATCTTTACGCATTCCTAAGACAAGTCCACATATCTCCTATTTTACTCTTTCTTCGGACGAACTCAAACATCCATACCCACGACGGAATTCGAACCAGCGGCAGATTCGAGAATTGGAAAGCCTATGTCCCAGCACTCTCATCTACCAGACAGGCACGCCAAATGTAAACTCACTGGCCTCATGTTGGAAAATGACTGCTGAATTTTTTTTTGTCCGCAAAATGAGTCCGAAGAAACATTTGGCTTGGTAAAAGATATTCAAACAGATAACAGGGCTCACAAGCACCGGCTTCCTCTAAAAAGAATGAATCAAAGTTAACAGAACGTGACTTTTGGAGAATGAAGAGGCTTATATTCGTAATGCTCATGGATTTTTGGTCATTCAGATTCTGCAGTTTTTAAAATAACAACCGTAGAGATGGAAATTGACTTCATCAGCCCATGGCCATCGTCGTCAATTTCCATACCCATACGAGCAAGAAACTGTGGAGAGTGGATCAGTTTGTATGGATAATATTTCAGAATGTTTAGTAAAACTTTACAGGTCGAGGTGGTACGAGATGGTATATCTAACGACCGGGCTTACTACAGTGTGTACCAAAAAGGATTCCCTGATTTTAAGAGTAGATTTTCGGAAACGGTGATGGATAAAAGAATGAAACAAGTGGTATCCATATATATAATCGCTATGTTGCCAAGGTTACGTATTTATTGTTTGTATCAGCATTGTTGGATGGCATTTATTATTATTTGTTATTAATTAGCTGACATGCCCGGCGTTGCTCGGTCCGTTTGTTTGATGAAATTTTGCAATATCTGAATTTGAATATAAATAGGATCACATGAGAAATCCTTAATAAAGTAAATATTCACATTGAAAAAACGAAAAGAATGCTTTCAAATTCTCGCATTGGAATTTTGTGTCCAGTTAGGTTTGCCCAGGAAAA
Organism: Rhysida immarginata; assembly: GCA_023313115.1. Classification (NCBI taxonomy): domain Eukaryota; kingdom Metazoa; phylum Arthropoda; class Chilopoda; order Scolopendromorpha; family Scolopendridae; genus Rhysida; species Rhysida immarginata. The sequence continues at coordinate 24,985 of JAHWFO010073992.1, forward strand.
TTTGATATTCCATCCTTAACATTTTAGAATATCAAAGAAAGGCTATGAGTACTGAATTAGTTCTGTCTGTTTTACAAAATAGTTCAGAGATGGATTGAGAGAGTTGAGGAACTCTGTTTACTGCCTCATCAACACGTAACCGTTTCAATAGAGTTGTATTCAGTCACAGACCGTGAAATCATGTCCTGAATGTGATTGTTTATAAGGGCAGTATCAGTTTTAGCAGCAAGGATTGCCCTCTCGCACATCAGTTGAGATCTTTATAATTCCCTGATATGTTTAAATAAACACTATCTATAACTTCTCTAAAGGAAGTTACTACATTATATAAAATGATACGAAAAATAAATTTTCTCTAGTTATTAGCTCATTAGGGAAAGTACTTTCACCTTTTCAGCAAAAGCTTGAGCAGCTGTGCGCCCTAGAAATTGCATTCTCTTATTTGTTTTAGCATAATTTCTTACATCCCCGCAGAGATTTTAATAAAAAAAGAAATAATACTGATGTTTATTTATTTATTTATTTATTTATTTATTATCACTTTTTAAAACTATCCCCCTTAAAACCTGAATCATTAAGGCAAGCATCGTAGCCAACACCTCCTAGAGAGAAGGCCTGCGGACATAAGGTATATTAATTTCTATGTTATTTTTTGAGAGACTTAGCTACAGTTTTGGATTTTTTTCCTCATTGTGGTAGTTTTACACAGCTGTGTATAAATTTCAACTTTATTACTTACTTTTAACCGTACAAATATGCATACATATTTACATTGCGCTTTATATGTAGATACAGAAGAAGATTACAAGTATAGTTCAGAGAAACTCTGCAGCTAAAAGACAAAAAGCTATTAGGGCGTTTTATTAACATAGGGCGGTTTAAAAATATAGTTCCGCGAATGGTTTAGTTTAACCTTTCGGTACTTGGTTATGTCATTCCATAATGGTTTATTATTATTAAGTACCGAAAGGTGCTTTATGCTATCAGTGTGGGGAAACGTGTCTGTCCGTCTGTCTGTCTGTCTGTCTGTCTGTCTGTCCGTCTGTCTGTCTGTCTGTCTGTCTGTCTGCCTGCCTGTAACTCAAACTCCTCCGAGGTTATGAAAAATTTTCAAAATCTGTTTTCGTCAGTCGATGAATATGGTTCATGGCACGAAACAGTTACAAATATTATCTAAATCGGGTCATTGGCACGTGCACAAATGGTACCTCTATTTTCCCGCCCAGCAATTTTCAATGGGAAGAAATATTGAGTAATATATCAAACAAATCGTAATGACGAGATAGATGCGGTTATTCATTACTATTTTCGTCAGTCGATGAATATGGTACATGCGATGAAAAAGTCATAAATTTTATCTAAATCGGTTTATTAGCACGTCCACAAATGGTACCATCACGATCCCACCTAGTAATTTTCAATGGACAGATATATTAAGTAATATGTCAAACAAATCTTAATGACGAGATACAAGCGAATATAAATTACTATTTCGGCCAATAAATATGGTTCAGGAAATGAACCATTTTGAAAATTGTCGCAATCGAAACATTGGCACGTGCACTAATGGTACCTTTATGACACCTTCAAAAATTTTCAATGATAAGATATGGCATGTAATATATCAAACAAATTGTGATGATGTATCATAAATGAATATCACGTAAAAGTAATGATAGTCCAAATTGGTTTCAAGGAACCTGGTTTTTGAACCATTATGGTTCATTGGAACTTTCACTGCTAAAATATAGCATGTAATATATCAAACGACTTGGAACGAGGTGTCATGAATGAATATAACGTAAAATTAATGATAGTCCAAATTGGTTTCAAGGAATCTGGTTTAGTGGAACCATGATGGTTCATTGGAACTTTCAATGATAAGATATGGCATGTAATATATCAAACGACTTGGAATGATGTGTCATGAATGAATATAACGTAAAATTAATGATAGTTGAAATTATTTCAAAGGTACGGGATTTAATGGTATCATAATGGTCCATTAGAAACTTCCAATGTTAACATAGGGCGGTTTAAAAATATAGTTCCGCGAATGGTTTAGTTTAACCTTTCGGTACTTGGTTATGTCATTCCTTAATGGTTTATTATTATTATAAAGTACCGAAAGGTGCTTTAGGCTATCGGTGTGGGGAAACGTGTCTGTTTGTCTGTCTGTAACTTAAATTCCTCCAAAGGTATGAAAGATTTTAAAAATCTGTTTTCGTCAGTCGATGAGTATGGTTCATGGCACGACCCTATCACAAATATTATCTAAATCGGTTCATTGGCACGTGCACAAATGGTACCAGTATTTTCCCGCCAATCAATTTTCAATGGGAAGATATATTAGGTAATATATCAAACAAATCGTAACGACGAGATAGAAGCGGATATAAATTACTATTTTCGCCAATTGATAAATATTGTTCAGGGAATGAACCATTTTGAAAAAGGTTGTAATCGAAACAATTGCACGTGCTCCAATGGAACCCTTATGACAGCCTCAAAATTTTCAATCATAAGATATGGCATGTCATATATCAAACGACTTGAAATGATATGTCATGAATGAATATAACGTAAAATTTTCGTTAGTCCAAATTGGTTTCAAGGAACCTGGTTTAGTGGAACCATTATGGTTCATTGGAACTTTCAATGCTAAATATGGCATGTAATATATGAAACACTTTGGAATGATGTGTCATGAATGAATATATCGTAATATTTATGATGGTTGAAATTATTTCAAAGGTACGTGGTTTAATGGTCCATTAGAAACTTCCAATTTTAACTTAGGGCGGTTTAAAAATATAGTTCCACGAATGGTTTAGTTTAACCTTTCGGTACTTGGTTATGTCATTCCTTAATGGTTTATTATTATTATTGTTGTTGTTGTAATAATTATTTCGATTTTAATTACTTTCAATAAATATTAATTTGTAGCACTCACTGTAAGTTTCCTGGTATTTGGCTTGGAAAATCCATCTCCTGCAGAACTTTTTCCAATTCCACACTGAGCTCAAGTGCTTTACAATAGCTTTCATCATAAGAAAGCGAATATGGGTCGTAATC
>JAHWFO010073996.1:0-21716 GCA_023313115.1 Rhysida immarginata
GTTTGCCCTACCTTGACGTAATCCGCAGACACCACACGGTCTGCTATATTTCGCTGTCGGCAAAGTATCCTCCATTCGTTTGGAGAAAGTGTCTGCACGAAAGAAACAGCAGGATCGCCAGACGGCAGCACGGGCGGGATGCCCGTCTTAACATAAAGCTCTTTCATAAACATGCCGACGGCTATTGGTCCGTCGGCAACCATCAACACCATGTTCTCCATGGCTTAGAGAAAGAAAAAAAAAAGTTCGGAGGAGGGGGTGAAAGCTCCCCCGGGAATCGCCGGGGGGAGGGTCACTCAAAGTCACAAGTTACTCACGCAGTTGGATGGTTCTTTGCTGCGTGAATAATTTCTAAGTCCAAGAAATCAAAAGTCACTGGCTTCCTTCGACTTTGGACGACTAGGCTGCAGCTGTTGGAGCTGAGGCTGATGGTATAGCCTCAGCGGACGCTTAATCATGAGGTCTTAAAATCTAGGCGCCCAGGCGCACATGCTATAAGTGGCAGGCAGCCCATACGGGGCTGCGTGACTTATCAAAACACCTCAAAATCGAGGCCCGTTCACATCTGGCGAGGTATAAGAAAGCCATCGGAAAGGTGAAAAAGAAGGTCTGATCTCCTCCGATGACCTCGCATAACCACTTAGATGATATGTAGCGTTTCTTGAACGTAAACGGACCTAGTCGTGGCCATTCAAGGAGTAGAAAGGATCGAAGTTGATCGGCCACATTCCTATATACGGTCGAGAGAGATTGAGGGTGACCCTGCGATCGACTCCAACGGGTCAGCCAAAGTTCTTTATTGATGAAGACGATCGCAATAGCTAAGTCCGTTTTAAATATCTCGCCAGTGGAATCGTTTAAGAGGAAGCGCACGGACTGGTAGGAGAAATGTACCAGCCCGCAATGCCGTATCAAACGATCCCAGATCGACTTCGCGAACGGGCACTCGTAAAAAATGTGGCTGATGGTCTCAGCTACGCCGCAATGTAAACATCCAGCAGACCCGACCACCCTCCACTGGTGGAGACGTTGGAGGGAGTAAAATCCGTGATGCAACAGTCGCCATTGGTAATTAAGCAGAGTTCGTTCAAAGGCAAAGGATTTTAATAGCTTTAGGACTGCTGCCCACAGATGATCAGGGTAGAGTCCTAAGATGTCAGTGGTCTCCCCTGGGTCGGACTGCTGAAAAAACCATGCAAGACGAAGATGTCCCCAATCTTGTGGATCAATGCGACGTAGCATGGGAAAAAAGTCACAATATCGGTCGCAAAAATCACATAGAACTTTGGCTGGTGAAAATCTATTGTCACTGGCAACAAGGGTGGTAATGGCAGCCTATTCACTTTGAAAAAGAACCGAAGATGAATATACACAAAGTTCGCCCACATGGGAGGCGGGAAAAGGAATACCCTAATCATCGCAGCCAATCTGGCTGCAATAAGATAGAGCTTGATGTCCGGTAAACCTAATCCTCCTCTCTCATATGGAGCGAACAGGTACGCTGCACGAAGTGGATGACGCCTTTGCGTAGAAGTTCCCCACACGCAGTTCACAATCGCACTACGTAGTCTCTGAAGGTTTTGGGACGAAGGCAAGGTGAATAGGCATTTAGATGTTAATACTGGAAGGACATGCGTTTTTATGAACCTCACCTTGACAAACATTGAAGTTGGGAAACGAATGTTTCTGTCAAGGCGAGTAATGCACTTCTCAATCACTTGTTGCCAGTGCATAGAGTCCATAGTCGGTAGAAAAGAAAAAACGTATCTTAACACTCTAATTCGGTCGCACCATGTTATCGGGAAAGAATTGAGATAGTCCACAGTCCATTTCCCGATAGCAATACCTTTAGACTTGACGAGGTTGATGGAACTCCCCGTCAAAGTACTAAAGCGGTCAAAGGTCTCTTTATAGATGCTCAAGGAATACGGATCGGGCGCAAATAGCACTACGTCGTCTGCATAAGCCAAAACACTGATGTTTATGGATGCAGCAGGCAGATCGTATCCTCGAACATCTTGGTGGCGATTTAAGTATTGCAATAATGGTTCCAAATAAAAGATGTATAGCAGGGGTGAAAGAGGACACCCCTGCCAGACACCCTTAGACAGATTGAAGGTGGCAGATACGGAACCATTAATCGCCACACATGATGCGGCCGAAACCTACAGTGCGGAAATGATCGTGGCAAAAGACCGAAGACGAAGATGTCGAAATACTTCAAAGAGAAACACATGGTTCACTTTGTCGAAAGCCTTTTCCTGGTCAAGGCTTAAAACGGCAAGAGTTTGCTGACGAGCACACACTTCTTCCATCACACACCGAATCGTAATAAGATTATCGGACATCCTGCGCGATGGAATGGAGCAGGATTGTCCGGGGTTGATAAAATCTTCGGCGAAAACTTTCAGCCTTTGTTGAAATACACCAGTGGAAGACCTTGTAGTCGGTGTAGAGAAGGGTTATTGGCCTCCACTGGGTAACCAACTCTGGATTCGGCACTTTCGGGAGTAAGATGATTTTCCCCACGGTGAAGTCCGGTGTGATGGAAAACGGGTCTTCGATGATCGAATTAAACACTTGCACCAGAAAAGGTCCAAGAAGATTCCATGTATGGTTGTAGAACGAGTATGGTATGCCATCCATACCCGGACTGGACTGGTGACGGCCGTCCGCTGACAGGAACTTCTTGACTTCGTCTTCGGTGAAGGGACGAGAGATAGACAGGTCAGCATCCTCAGAAAAAGGTCTTAGCGCCTCGATCCATTGCTTCGTTTCGTCCGACGGAATGATTGAGTTATCGAAAAAGGATGAGAAATGGGCGTGAAAAGCTGACAAGATGTCGTAGTCAGAATTCACTTTCCCATTTTCCACCACCAATCGATGACATCGTTTTTTGTTGGCACGTCGTCTCTCCTCGGCAAACGCTGATGATGATGAATTCTTGACGTCAGTCGCCCAGGAAAGTTTGGCTCTGAGCGCTGCGCCGGCTGCCTTCCGGATCATTAGAGCATTGATCTCGCTCTTCACCTGATGAATCTCCATCTCGAACTCCTCTTTCGGGGTGGATACTTGAAGGAGGCGGAGGATCTCTTGTAACATGAGGAGATGACGACGTCGACGACGAGCAGCATCTAACCCAATCATCTGAAAGAACCGTTTGATTTTGGTTTTCAGTTCTAACCACGAAGATGTTTTTCAACGAACTGAGCGAACGCTCCCTTGTATTCCTCTTCGTCGAGCAGAGAAACATTTAGAAACCAATTGCGATGGACTGCAGAGCCTGTAGATGATGCTGGAAATGGAGGATTCCATGACCATATGATGGCAATATGGTCGGAGAAGGAACATGGAATTACCTCCATTTTACCCGGTGAGTCAGCAAATGCATTGTCGACGAGAAAAAGGTCTAATCTTGATGTAGTGGGCCCTTGATGGAAAGTAGACCCAAGCTGATTACTCTGTGAACTATGTGTCCATAGGTCGAACAATGCATTTTGCTGACACAAACGATACACGTGACCAGACGAGAAGATGTTTTTGTCGTCTGGATGACAGTTCAAATCACCAGCAATCACTACAGGCAACGATGAACACAAAAAGTTATTTAAGTCATTGAAAAACGTTGGTTTCTCTGCTGATCTGTACGGTGCATATATATTAAGCAATCGGAAATTGACACCAGATGTTGAAATGTCCAAAGAGATTACCCTGCACTCGCAGTCATACACACAATTCGACACCAAAATGGAGGGGTTGAAGATGATGGAGGCAACCCCTTTCCCATTTGGTGACGAAGAGTTGATAAAGAATTGTCCGTTGGTGCATTGACTGCGAAGGCCCGGGAGGTCGTAGCACTGTTGTGAAGTGGCGAGTTTTACTTCTTGAAGTAGCAAGATGTCCGGCCTGTACAGGGCAATGAACGATGACAACACCGATTGCTTAAAAGAGGAACCAAGAGAACGGACGTTCAGGGAGATGACCTTCATTGAGGATGTTTAATGGCGCACCTGCTGACCTGTATCCGGTTGAGACCTGGGCTTCCCAGATGATACGGGAGGCTCAGTCGTTCTTCTCATCGGAGATCGCAGACGAGCTGATGAAGAAGAAGGGCTGCGCTGGTGGCTCGCGCGGCAGTCTCTCTCGGAGGAAGAAGTTGCTCGTCTCTTGTCCCTGCTGCCACGATCCCGTCTGGATTTTTTCTTGTGGGGACTCCTCGTCCTCACAAGATGATCCTGCTGTTTTTGCGCTGATGGAAGCGAGGTCCCAGCAGAAGATGTCATCCTGAAAGGTGATGACGTTTTAATAGTCCGCACAGGCTGTGATGTTGTTGACTGCGCTGGTGGAGGAAGAGCTGGAAACTCCTCCACTGAGAAGGCGGATTCTGCTCCTATTGAAACATCTACGTCGTCAACTCCAGAAGCTTCGTCTTCACCCATCGTCACATCCAGAGATAACGAGGAAGAGGTGTTATCTCGGGGAGCTTGGAAGGAGGTGGCGATGACCGCTCCCTCCTGGGCTCCGAAGATGTAGGCGGAGTCGAAGATGTTCGAGGCGGTGGTGGCATCATCTCCATCTGCCCTTGGGGAAGAGTCGAAAGAGCAGGTGAAATTTGGCTCTTCCGCGATGGTGTTCCAGGCGTCGAAGCTCTGGTTGGCCCTGAAGACTTGGCCGGTGATACTTGCTGGCGCTGCAAACACCTTCTCCGGGCACTGGTGGTACTTGCTCACAATGCGATTACAGGCATCGCATTTCTTTAGGAGAGGGCAGTCTTTTCTGACGTGCGACGTTTTTTTTGGAGTACCAGCAGCACTGCCTTTGACCCTTGTAAGACACGCGAACTTTGTTACCGTGCATTACAAGCTTCTCTGGAATGTCCCTCTGAAGGTTCATGTCCACTATTGACCTGACCATAGTCGGACATGTATCTCTTCAGGTAGTCTTCTTCCATCAGCGGCGAGGCGCCCCGGATAGAGATGGGCAGATATTCGGGCTCAGCATACACCAGGCGGACGGTGGTTTGCCCTACCTTGACGTAATCCGCAGACACCACACGGTCTGCTATGTTTCGCTGTCGGCAAAGCATCCTCCATTCGTTTGGAGAAAGTCTCTGCACGACAGAAACAGCAGGATCGCCAGACAGCAGCACGGGCGGGATGCCCGTCTTAACATAAAGCTCTTTCATAAACATGCCGACGGCTATTGGTCCGTCGGCAACCATCAACACCATGTTCTCCATGGCTTAGAGAAAGAAAAAAAGTTTCGGAGGAGGGGGTGAAACCTTCCCTGGGAATCGCCGGGGGGAGGGTCACTCAAAGTCACAAGTTACTCACGCAGTTGGATGGTTCTTTGCTGCGTGAATAATTTCTAAGTCCAAGAAATCAAAAGTCACTCACTCACACAATCACTGGCTTCCTTCAGCTTTGGACGACTAGGCTGCAAAAGTTCCTTACTGAAAGAGAATCCACTACCATCTGTTGCTCTTGCCTTTTTCTTCGCCTTTTATTTGGGCTTGGAGGATTCTGTGCCGAGATTGCGCAATTCATCCTCCAATCCCGAGGCTCAGACTTCTCCTTCCTTCTCCAATCCTGAGGCTTCAGAATTTCTCTTCTTGACGGGGTCTGTCCACTACGGGCGGGAATGTTTCTTTTCTGGTCTTCTCTTTCACTTGCCAAATCCTCGGAAAAATGTTTTTTAAAATTTTTCTTCCGACGGGGATTTGACATACAATCTCAATTGTAATAAATTGGCAAAAAAATAAAGTTATTTAAGGTTAGGATTAGAGGGAAGATGAGTAGCTGAATGTATTAGGAACGGGCGCTAAATTTCTTTTAAAAGAAGCAGGGGTTGGAGCTTGCTAAAGATGTTCAGGCACGCGGACCCACCAATTTATACTAGTAACCGAAACACAGTTGTTTTGACAATTTCGACGTACTAATGGGGGTTTTATTGAGGAAGCAAATCGGGTGGCGTATAAATGTAAACATTAGTAATTGTTGGATTTATATTTTGCGACAGTTCAGTCTGAGTACTGTTGGCACCCTTCAGCATGCAACAACCAGGGGTTATTTATGCCTCTAGGACGCGTGAGCACTCTCAGAAACAAAGATTTTCTGCCCACAGTAATTTACTGCCCACAGATAAGAGAAAATCGAATTAATCTTGCCTTTGAAAAATAGTTAATATTTTACAGCATCCAAATTAGGGCGATACATGAATTATCGTATTGGGAGTTTCAGTAGAATCCTAAGAAAACTTTATTGGATGCGTAGGATTTTTGTTAAGTTAAATTTGGAAGTAGAGCACCAGAATTGTATTCCATAGCAGATAGTGTAACATACCAAAAGTTGTTAGAAAAATAAATTTTCCCCTTGTCCAAGATTTGCCGAAATATTTTTGTTTATTAATCATTGTTACCTTTTGAAATTTTGCCAACAAAGAAAAAGGACACTATTTTTTTTTATTGTTACGTCGTCTTGACTTAAGACCTTTGTTGGGAGCGCGAGTGGAAGGGGAGAGGGCAGTTGACGAAGCGATTCCAAGGAAGTTAGTCGCCACTTTTCCCCTGAAGATGATTGGATCCGGACCCTTTGGGGAGGAGAAGCGATCCTTTGTGTTGAAATGATCAGAAGCTCTACGAGGAAATTTCGTCTCCAATATGGATTGGGAAGAAATTAGTTCGCGAGAAGAACTGAAATTCCTAACTTGAAAGAAAATGGCGTCAACGATCCGTAATTGAAAACCGCTTGGTGATATGGACGGTTTAAAAAAAGAAATCATCTGGTAATGGTAGACTATTTGGGCCAATTTAATCCAATTAAGAATGAATTACTGTCTCTGCTTTCCTCTTTTCTTTCTGCTAATAGATATTGTGGATTAACTTCTCGATGCAACGCCGGTTCGAACGATGAGATCCTTGCACTCCAGGAAGCCGACCATCAATAAAACGTGTGTGTAGAAGGTATCGATTCACCATGATTTGCGACGGTCCTTAATTAATCATACTAACTTTTCCTGATCTAGACCCCCCCCCCCAATTCTTACCTTTTCCCCCTTCGTTCTTCTTCCACCTTTAAAGTCTTCCAGCGATTCTTCCTGCCTTCCGGCGCTACTCAGAATCAAGATGGAGTGAAGAGATGTCTTTCAACGGGCCTAGTTGACTCTCGCTTGGTCTTTAGTTTGAAATCGAAATTTAATTCTAATTTGGGATAATTTAAGGTAATCGGGAGTGGCCCAAAACACGCAAAAGAAAAAGAATGAAAAGAAAGACTCAAATTAACTTAAACGGGAAAGTAGGGGTTTACCAGATTTGGATAGTAATTCACGGAAAAAATAGATTTGCCTGATGTAAAAGAATAACCATTGCCAAAAATTACTTTTAACCTTTTATTTGTTTTCGGAGGGCACGTGGCGATAAATGTTAACTTCTCTCAAGAGTGTTTTTTGATAAATATGCAATTACTTATTGGTCAGCTTAGACGCTGAGATAGAATGCTAAACAAATTGTAATTTAAATTGCTTTTTCAAGAGAGAACATTAAATAGCCCAGTCTAATCCGACTTTTGTCTCTGAATTCTTATTTTATTATTACGATAATAACCATTACCTATTCGTGATTATTTAGATCAGAATCACTTTTATAAAAGGGTATCATACTCCTTTACTCACCTGACTGCTAACGAATGTTACAATAGTTGAATGTATCAGTGTTCTGTGTAATAGTAACAATATTCTAGATGGAAGGTAGTGATGTTGCGACATTATGCCAAGTCTTAGATAATTCATTTATACGATTGTTCCATGATAAATCCGGAGATATATGCAATCCTAAGAATTTAAAAGCTTTAGTAAAGGATAAAGGGTGAGAATTTTTAAACCTTTATATCTAACATTTTTAATACCCATTTTTAATTTGGGTTATTCGATTTCCTCCTTAGCACTTTCAAACAAATCACTGTCACTGCTACTTACTATAAAATTATTTACAATTGTTCGCATGGTATTAAGCACTAACATTATCTAAAGTTTTCTATCACACTTCACCATTTGCAAAAAACGCGTGTTTAAAATTAAGATCATTCTTCGCGGGGTTACAAAAATTCCACGAATTACATTGCATGATTCACACTGATCAGGTGACTAACGATACTTCATTTTTGCGCATCTAAAGTGCTCAAAATATCAGGCTGAAGACAGAATGGTATGAGCGAGTAAGCGCCATCTAGCAACATTGTTTGCACCTGCATGTCCGCAAAGTTTGTGTTGAGCAGTTCTTCGCAACGACAACACTTGTCAAGGTAGCAGCAGTCATTTGTACAAAAGGCGTGGTACTGAAAATGTTTCCCTACGTTGGAGGAACAATGTGTGTGCATTACTTTTTTTTAAAGCTCAGGACAAGTGATGCAGAGACATTGAAAATGCTTCAACAAGCATTCAGAAATGAAGAAATGAGCCGTTCACAGTGTATTGAGTGGACGGAACTCCACGAGTTGTGTTATATGTACATTTTCGTGCGTAGGAATATTTAGGGTTATTCAAAAATGAGCATATTTAAAATATTTATTTCTAATGAAAGACAATAGATAGGGAGACTTATTATCGATCACTGGATGGAGAGAAGTTCAGAGTTTTATTTGGTTGTACGAAAAGCACGCTGCATAGCAACAATGGATTCACCCTTCCTGGGGCGTCGCAACTAGCACCTATGCCACCTATCTCCACGAAACAGACAGTTCACTGGGATATACACAGCTCGTTAATCGTTCCAATTTAAGCGTGTGTACATCTATTAGTTTTGAAGAAAGGTGCTCGTCGGGGGATTTCGTCAAATTTCTCGTAAACAAACACCTCCATTGTAGGTATTGAATGGAACTATAGGTGGGAGTTTAAAACCATGAACTATCCAAATGAATAAAATAAAACTGAACTTTCTCTACCCACTGATGTATACTACGTGACTGTCACGTGTAAAAATAGGTGGAGTGACAAAAACAAGTAATTAGCAAAGACAGTTTAGTCTGTTTTGCATAAATAATAAATCATACAAAACTGGAATTTGAAAACACGAAACATTGCAGATATTTGGGAATGGAAGAACACCGTAGCCCACTTCGCATACACCTGTTTCCACAGTCGAAGCTAATAGCCTCTGGCAATCCAGAAATACTCCCACGATGTCATGCACAGGAAAACCAACTGCCGCAAAGAACTTCTCGATGGCGAAATCCTTCGCTAAAGAAAATTTAAGGACAACAATTAGCCAATACGCAATCCAGTACATTTATCCACAATAATTAATAATAATTTCAAAAAATCCGCAATGAGCAAAAGGAAATAAATCCAATGGCAGAAAGAAATAATTAGCCGACAATTTTAATCAATCAACTATCGTCGTGAGGGACTACAATACGCAAAGCCCTCAAAATATTCTTGCCTTTAAAATTTTCACAATTTATAGCTTGAAATGTCATTTCCATATAATTCCACTAGAGCAACATACATATACCGAGTGATTCAAAAGTGTATTATATTTTTTTACATTGTTAACGACATTTTCAGTGTTTGCGCGTGCCTCGTGATTCTTATGAATGTATTGAATTTTTTTAAACAACTCTAAAGGGAATAAATTGATTTTAAATCCAAAAGTAATTGATAAAATAAAAAATAACCAGGATGAACGTCGAGGTGCACACAGCAAAGCATCCGCCACTGCTTATCGGGTACTGGCTACGCCGTTTCTCAGGAGTTCCCTCCGCCGGTTCAAGTCCTGGAATCATCGTTGTTTTTCGGCTGCGAACTGAACGCTAAACATCAAGGAACCACGGAGGCGGAGATGGGAGAGTGAGCAAGCCCCCACAGCAGAAACTGTCGATGCTGCTCGGGCTGGCCGCTAAACCAATCTGCCTGAAAAATTGTAATTTTTTTTTATTCAGGAAAGGTAACCCAACAATACAAGACTCGAGCCACAGCACGTAAGCCAAGACGAACGCTCGCTACCACCACTGTTAAAGCGCACGGCCCTAAACAATACAAACACAGATAACCAAAAACGGCTTAATTTATAGTGTATTAACAATGGCCTAAACAGTCCAAAATTACAAATTACATTAATTCAAATTACAAAAACTAAGCAAAAATAATTATTTGCTACAAAATGTCATCAACAAATTAAGTACAGCAATAAATACAAAAATAATGCATTCCGTTTTCAGATAAAAACAATTCTAAGGAGAAAACTTTTCTATTGGTCTTACTTCTTGTTATTCTATTCGATTAGGGTATTATTCTTTATGAAAAAATATTATCTGAAGGCCTGATGTTCAATCTTCTTATGGTTCAATATTAATGCCTAAGCCTATTTTAACATTAACTACTATGGCTGTTTTTTGTGGTAGTTTAATAATGTGATTACTATTTCCCCTACCTCATATTTTAGTTTTAGGTCCGGCTTTAAAATTATCAACAATTATAAGAGTTTTGTCTGGAATTTGATTAGGTTTATTTATTTCTTGAGGTAGGAATTTAAATAACAGAGGATATGCTGATTTTTTTATAACCATATGATTTCTAAGAAGCTTAAGCGGTCAGTTTGTATCAAATAGTGTATTAAAGTTAGGTGATTATATTACTAATTATTCTGATAAAGGTTGGTTAGAGCATTATGGAGGCTATGGAATATATAATAATTTTATATTATTAAGTTCTTTAAATCAATGGTGACAAAATAATTCTTTTAAGGTTTATTTATTTTTTTTATTAGCTTGAATTTTTATATTTGTAATTATCTGTGAATATAGCTTATTAAGAGCATAATTTTGAAGAGATTAGGGTGTATATTCTAATAGCCTAGGCTTTTTAACATTGAAGATGTTATGTGAATATTGTACACTATAGAAATGGCCAATAAGATGATAGTATCAACTAATTTAAAGTTAGCAGCTTTATTTAATCATCTATAAGAAGTAAACTTCATGCGTTTATTAACAGTAAACTACCTATTAGGTTATTATGAATGGATAAAATCTTCTTTCACGTCGAAATTGAACACATAAATATGATTCAGTTTGCCAATTTTTGATTGCAATTCAAACTTTATATTTTAAATATAATCCTAATTTGTCCAGTCTAAGGCTCCTATTTTTCACTCGTAATATAATCCTAATAATAACAAGGTGATGAATAATATTGTCATATAAAATGTTAGTATTATATTTGAAAATGAAAATAGAATTGAATTGGTATAAGTAGGGTAATTTCTACATCAAATACTAAAAAGATAATAGCAATTATAAAAAATCGGAGTGAAAATGGGAGTCGAGCTGTCTTATAAGGGTCGAATCCACACTCGAATGGGGATGATTTTTCTCGATCTTTTAGTCTTTTTTTTGATAGAATTATTAAAATAATTGAAATCAAATAAGTTATTGTAATTAGTGTAGTAATTGTAAATATAATCAAATCTTTTTGGTTGGAAGCCAAATGTAGAATAAATACTAAAAAGGTAACCTCCTCATCAATAAATTGAAGTAAATAAAAACAATCATACAACATCTACAAAGTGTCAATACCATGCTGCAGCTTCGAAGCCAAAATGGCGTTTAGGTGAGAAATGTAGTGCTAATAGTCGTGCAAAACAGGCAGTGAGAAATATTGTACCAATAATTACATGTATACCATGAAATCCTGTTGCTATGAAAAATGTTGACCCAAATGCTGAGTCTGAAATGGTGAAAGATGCTTCTTTGTACTCGAAAGCTTGCAGGGCAGTAAAATACACCCCTAATAAAATTGTGATTCACAAGGCTTGCTTAGCTTGTGTATAATTGGCTTCTATTAATCTATGGTGAGCTCAAGTTACTGATACTCCTGATGATAATAAAATAGCTGTGTTTAATAAGGGGATTTGAAATGGATTGAATGGTGTAACTCTTGTAGGAGGTCAAGTTGATCCGATTTCTATTGTGGGTGATAATCTTCTGTGAAAAAAATGCCCAAAAAAAAGAAACAAAAAAAAGAACTTCTGAAGTAATAAATAAAACTATTCCTCAGCGTAATCCTGTAACTACTAAATTTGTATGGTGACCTTGAAATGTTCCTTCTCGTGAAATATCACGTCATCATTGAATTATTGTAATAATTAAAATTAAATTTCCTAGAAATAATATTATAGGAGAGGCTTTATGAAATATATATACCATACCATAGGTTGAAATGAGTGCTCCTATTGCTCTTGCAACTGGTCAAGGTCTTTGATCTACGATGTGAAAAGGGTGGTTTGTCATAAGTTACTTCTCTTGAATAAAGTACAGATAAAATTGTGAATACATATGATTGAATAATAGCTACTGCTGTTTCTAATAAAAGTAATAAAATTTGAGATGAAATTAACAAGAGTAGAATTAATCTTTGTAAGTTTGGTCCTTGGTTTCCTAATAAAGTTAATAGAAGGTGTCCTGCAATTATATTAGCTGCTAGTCGAATAGATAATGTGATTGGACGGAAGATATTGCTAATAGTTTCAATTAACACTATAAATGGCATTAAATATGAGGGAGTACCTTGGGGTACTAAATGCGCAAATATATGATTGCATTTATTGATTCATCCAAATAATATAAAGGAAATTCACAATGGAAGAGCTATTGTTAAAGTTAATAGTATATGTGCTGTACTAGTAAATGTATATGAAGTTAATCCTATAAGATTAATTATAATAAATATTATAATTGAGACAAATATTACAGTAAGAATTTTAGATTTTAGATGTGTTTTTTATTTCTGATCTTAAGGTACCAAACAAATTATGAAATATAATAGAAATTCGTGATGGATTGTTTCAATAATTGACAATGAAGATAAATATAAATAATAATGATCTTATTCAGTTTAATTTTATATTAAATAATGATGATGTGGGATCAAATACAGAAAATAGATTAGTTATCATTTTAAATTTATATTAAAAGTTTCAATGTTTTCTTGTTTTTTAGGGATGTTGTTTGTTATTGAGGGGTAAATAATGATTATAATAAAATAATAATAATGATTATAATATGTAAAAAATAGATATATAAATATTCAAGATATTGGAGCTATTTGAGGTATATACTATTGTTACTTTAATTTGACATATTAATATTATATTTTAACTAATTTCGTTTATAGAAGTAAATATACTATATAATGGTTTAAGAGACCATAGCTTTAATTTCAGCCATCTATTGATATATTTTTAATTCAGTTTAAAAAAGTGTTTAATGTCACTCTTTCTAATGTAATAGGTATAAATCTGTGATTTGCCCCACAAATTTCTGAGCATTGGCCAAAAAACAGATCAGGACGGTTGACGTAAAATGATATTTGATTGAAACGTCCTGGTACAGCGTCTGCTTTAACTCCTAATGCTGGCACGGTTCATGAGTGAATTACTTCTGCTGCTGTAATTAAGATTCGAATTTGGGTGTTTATAGGGACGACTGTTCGATTATCTACGTCTAATAGCCGGAATGTATTTAATGGTATTTCTGATTAATTAATTATATATGAATCAAATTGTACATCTGAAAAATCTGAATATTCATAAGATCAATATCATTGATGTCCGATTGTTTTGATTGTTATATTAGGTCTACTAACTTCATCAATCAAATATAGTAGACGTAGGGATGGTAACGCAATAAAAATTAATGTGATAGCTGGCAAAATTGTTCATACTGTTTCAATTTCTTGACTTTCATACATGAATCGATTTAGAAATGATCTGAATAATAGTGATGTTATTATATATAACACTAAAACTGTAATAAGAATAATAATAATCATTGTATGATCGTGGAAGAAGATTAATTGTTCTATAAGGGGTGATGCTCTATCTTGAAATAAAATATGGTTTCATGTTGCCATTAGTTATAAAGTTTTGCTAATTGATTATATGTATGGTAAGCTTAACAAAATTCAAAGAATATATTTTTCCTTTCTTTTCCCTATAAGTTCCCCCCCCTCCCCTTCTGTCAAAGCCCAAGCTTGGGCGTTACAACACACACCCATAACCCATAACTCATTATATAAACAGATTGTTAAAAATATGAATATTTTTTGATTTTTATATTTTAATGATTAATCATAAAAATATAATTATGAAAAAATATTTTTTACTCCATTCATTCCAGCTTGGCTGCTTCTCTTGTTAATTTTCAATCAGGTATAAGCCCAATTACCCACTCAAAAGAAATGAGGAAAACTGCACGAAAACCATTGATTTCTCTAAATAGCACACTTGGGAAAACTATGGAAATGTCGAAGTGTGAATCAATCAGAACTCAGCACAAGTTGTCACAACTCTTCAAGATTTCGGCCACCACTCTAAAACTATTAAGATTTCCACCACCTGCTTCGGTCAATGCCGTAGCAGCCATTTTGGTTGAACAGTGGTATAAAATGAACATTAATGTTTTTCGTGATTAGTATTTGCCTCTTTTACTGTGGATCTCAGCTCCATCAGATTCAAAGGAGGGATGTGTCCCTTAGTAATAAATGGAATGTGATCTTTTCTTGGTGTTTAAGTTATTTAGCCCAATGCTTATAATTCAGTGGCCAGTTTATGCAGTTATAATCAAATTTTTTCCTTCTATTTACAGACACACAATTGATGAAAATGATCAGGAGCATGAAGACATAAATCATTATGATAAAGATACAAAGAAAAGAGTCGATTATCTAGAGAAGCGAATTCGAAAGATTGTTCGTGGACAAATGCTGGAGGAGAAAGAGAAGACAGAAAGTATTCTGCGACTCCATATTTTTACTAATCCAAAAAAGAGGAAGCTTTTGCGCCTCATTTGGGCCATAGTTCTCTTCACGAGTTTTTCATTATTTACTTACCAAATTTACGAGAGAGTCAACTATTACCTCTCGGAACCTGTGGCAGTCTCGACTGACATTCGCTTTAATGACTTCGATTTCAAAAAGCTTCCCGATATTATACTTTGTTCTCAAGGCACCTCTAAAGTCGACAAAGTGAGACCCGAGAAATGTTATAAAGATTCATATTATCCGAAACCGCCATTCGAGAATTTCACCACCTGGGACTTCAATGACAACACCGAAGATGTAGAAATTCATTATAAGGTAAGTATTAGGTCGGTCCAAATGAAATGTATGGAGTGATAGAGCATCGGACATATCGAAGTGGACGCAGCCACAAGTGTGGAGATATTAGATCACATACTTTGTGTAGATAGTTAGCAGATACACAGGTTGAGTAAAAAGTCTGTTACCCCCCTTCTATCTTGGGTAGAAATGTAGTTATGCAAATTCCAATAGAGGGAGTGAATAGGAAGTTGAGGGTGATCTTTCTTATGGTGGCACTTACACTTGTCAATATTAATAATATTGACTCAATATGCAAATTAGAACATTTGCAATTCGTATCTACTAGGCCGTAGGAAATACATAAAAAAATACAAGCTTGTTCAGCATCAAATAAGCAAATAAACAAAAAAAATTATAAATCCGATGAACGGATCACCCAAAAACCTCTTGCAATATTTGCAATTGGACAATCGGATCTTGTATTGTTTGTTGCTTACAGTCAAGTGTACAAATTAAGTCTTTATAGTTAATCCAAAAAGTGTTAAATGTGACGTTCATCTGCACCATAACAATTCTGCACGGCATTTCAAAACTTCTTCCATCCGCCACATTGAAAAACATGCGACTTCATTCTATTCAGTTAAAACCGTCCTGAGCATAATCTGATTTACATTAAATATTCTCTAATATTAAAAACGTTCTTGCCACTATTCGCATAATCGGGTTTAATTGCCCATAGATATCTATTTATCATTACTGGTGTTATTACATTTATAAATGTGACTGGTGTTATTACATTGTCTGCTTCCTGAATTCGTTGTTGTAGTTCTTGCTGAGGTGGATGGTGTGGCAAAAATTTTGTCCTTGACGTAGCCCCACAGCAAAAAGTCAAGCAAGGTCAGATTAGGTGATCGTGTTGGCCAATGAAACTTCTCCTCCTCGGCCAATCTCTCGATCCAGAAACATCTCCTGCAAACGTTCGCGAACAATTAATCTGTTATGTGCTGGTGTTCCATCATGCTTATACCACATGTGCTGGTAAGAGGCTAGTGACAAAGCATCAACAGAAGCCATCACTACTATGTTGAAAATCTCATCCCTATAGCGTTCCGCTGTGGAAGTTCCTTTATAATATTGTGGTCCCACAATGGAGCCATTGTACACTGAGTGGCTAGTTTATTTGCAAATTCTACATTTCACGAGGTCTCTTAATTTCTTGGAATCCCTCGAAATCTCTAAACACCCCCCTGGATAAGTTAATAATCTAGACAGAGGACCAATAGACTTAACCAAGCGGAAAAAGATACTCCTCAAAAAGTAGATTCTTGATTATATTAAGTAAATTTTATTCACCTATCCCGTTTATTATTATTATTTTTTTGTTCACCAATCACGAGTTCTGATTGGCCGTTGAGTGTATATATGTCGCAGACACATAGCGTAATTGGACACTTCGTGAAATGTCCAGACACGTCGCGAAGTGTCCAGTTGCATTGGGCTCATACTGTAATAGTTATTTTCCCAGTTTACGCCACCACATGGCGTACATCAGCAATCGAGATTTAGCAATTGCCCACGTTGGCGGTAGGAGATTGTATACACTGAGTTAGCAAAATTCATGGGATAGCAAGCACATTGATTGATGGGGATGGCTCACGAATTCACAGGGGTAACGGATTCTGGGAATGGACCATTAGACGTTGTGGGAAGAGCTTGGATAAGTGATTAATCAAAAATGGCACGTCGTCGCGAGTTGACGTCTTTTGAACGGGGTATGATAGTAGGTGCCCGACGCTTGGGATGTTCCATTTCGGCAGTGGTACAGGAATTTGGCTTTTCCCGCTCAACTCTCTCCAGGGTGTATCGGGAATGGCTGGATGAAGGCAACACAATCCACAACAGGCACCATACCGGGCGTCCAGCTGCTTTGAATGATCGTGACCGGTGACACCTGAGACGAATGATTCAGAGAGACAGGAGCGCAACAGTGCAGCATATCACAAACCAGTTTAATACTGGCCGCACTAGAAACGTCTCTCGATGGACAATCCGTCGGAATCTACATGCCCTCGGGTTTGGCAGCCGTCGCCCTACACGAATGCCAATGCTTACCCAGCGTCGTCGGACACTCCGGCGTGCATTTGCCACCAACCATCTTGGCTGGACTCTGCAACAGTGGCGTAACGTCATATGGTCAGATAACAGTACCACGCTGATGAGAGGCACCGTGTGTGGCGTAGACCTCACGAAACGATGGATCCCGCATGCCAACAGGTGGTGGTGCAGGGTGGTGGGGAATCAGTGATGGTCTGGGGTGCATTTTCCTGGTTTGGAATGGGCCCTCTGGTTATCCTGGACCAAACGTTGAATAGTCCACAGTATCGTAAACTCATCGGAGACTATCTGCACCCGTTTTTGACATTTCAACACTCTGACGACGTAGCAGTCTTTCAAGATGACAATGCTCCATCACATCGCTCCAATGTCGTCCGCGAATGGTTCGAGGAGCATGCAGGAGAGGTCCAACGACTGAGCTGGCCAGCCGGAGCCCTGACGTGAATCCCATCGAGCATATCTGGGATGCTGTTGAAGTCAGGCTCCGGGCACTGGATCATCCGCCCACGAACGGGCAGCAACTATCTTCGGCTCTGCAGACTATCTGGTGTCAACTGCTTCCAGAAGTGTACCAGGGACTTGCAGGCTCACTACCACGCCGTATTGCTGCACTCCACAGGGCCAGAGGTGCCCGAACAGATATTAAGTAACTATCCCATGAGTTTTGCTAACTCAGTGTATTACAAGAAATTTATACCATAACCATTCAAAAAGTTTTACTTTGCATTAATATTTATTTATACAATTACATTTTTTTAATTTTATAAAATCTAAAATAATCATAGCAAAAAATTGTTGAAATTTATGACTAATAATTAAACCATTTTTTTTGAAAATAAAATACAAAATAAATTCGTATAAAAATTTTAAATTTCAGTTAATTATAATATGGAAAATATTAAAACAGTTTTTTGTCATTGCGATAGCTAAAATTTTTCTGCATGGGATTTGACATCGTCACTAAATCGGTCTGACCTGATGTAGACACTTCGCAAAGTGTCTACATATTTCACGAAGTGTCCAATTACGCTATGTTTCTGCAACATTGTAAACGTTGGATATTGTATCATACCGAAGAACGTCAATTGGTGACTAAAATGTATACATATACAGTAGCGCTCAAAAAATAGTACAATTTTATGTTTATTGCTATAATACTTTCAAAAATTAAGAACATATAACTAAACTTTGTATACATATTATCTATATAAATATACAAAAGAAAAACTAGAAATAAGGTCACTGTTATTTGTATTTGCGAGGACACCATTAAACTGCCAAAATACAAAAGTCATAAAATAGTACACACGCAAAAAAATTCCAAAAATGAAGTAAATACAATGAAAAAAAAAAGAGTTAGCAGATCAATATTTTGTTGCAAAACCTTTTGCATCAATAACAGCTTTGTAGCGGGCTGGCATTGAATCAATTAGTTTAGTGATTTTGGCCGTTGGAATTTTTTCCCATTCTTTTCATAAAATTTCAAATTTTTTCCGTGAATTTCGTGGTTTCTGTGATTTACAGCTGCGG
This sequence comes from Rhysida immarginata, assembly GCA_023313115.1. NCBI lineage: Eukaryota > Metazoa > Arthropoda > Chilopoda > Scolopendromorpha > Scolopendridae > Rhysida > Rhysida immarginata. The sequence continues at coordinate 18,736 of JAHWFO010073996.1, forward strand.
TCCAATTCTCCCACATATGCTCAATAGGATTTCGTACCTTCTCTGACTTGAACCACACAAGCGGTATGTTTGGAATCATTGTCTTGCTGATAAATCCATCCATGAGGCATATTTGCTTTGGCAAAAGGAAGCATATGTTGCTCTAAGATATTCTTATATACTATTTTGTCCATTATTCCATCGATCTTGATCAGCGGGCCTACCCCTTTATGACTGAAACAACCCCATACCATAGTGGATCCTCCACCATGTTTAACGGTTGGTAATTGGTATTGTGGATCAAATCTATGGTTTGCTAGAGGGTGTACGTACTGGATACCATCAGATCCGAATAGTAAAAACTTCGATTCATCACTAAAAAGCACTTTATTCCATTCTTTGGAGGTCCACTTCAAATGATCTTTGGCAAATTTGAGGTGGGCTATCCGGTTCTTCTTGGAGATCAAAGGTTTTTTCACGGGACATCTGCCAAACAAATCTGCATCCCTCAGACATCTTTTCGTGGTACTCACACTCATGTTAACATTATGGAAGGTTGCCATTTCGTTATTAAGGTCAATTGCAGTTTTCTTCGGGTCAGCTTTAGACAGCCGTATCAAGACTTTATCTTCTCTTGGAGTTGTTGATTTTGGTCAGCCGACCCTGGCTTACGAGTTACATATCCTTGCGTGCGAAAACGCTGAAAAATTCTTGCCACCGTGGACTTTGGAACTTGAAATTGCTCCGAAACTGAGGTGTACGAGTTGCCATTGTTGATTGCATCTATAATGTGCTTTTTTTATTGAAGATGGCAGATGAACTCGAAGCGACATGTTAAATATTGTCAGCAACAGCAAAATGTCAACATCAATATAGAGAATATGAGAAAAATCTACATAAAACTCAGTGTGTACTATTTTATGAACTCACCTCTATCAATAATGGATGAGTCTTCAAATACTAATTAACTCTAAAGAGTTTGAATTTCTTTCAATATCCAAATGTTTATGCAGTCTATATATTATTACAAATTCTTTAATTAAAATTCAATACTTTAGAAGTTATAATGATAAAACATGAAGTGTACTATTTTTTGAGCGCTACTGTATGAAGAATAAATTTTTGTTGTGAACACGTGGACTAACCTCCTCTCTTCTTTAGCGCAGTTTAAAAAAGTGTTTGTATTTTTAGTTTATTTTACCCATGGCTATGCAAATCCGTTCACATAGCAATTTCTACGTATCAGTTGGTCAGAAGACAGTCGTTACTAATAGAAATCGAGAACACACCTGTCAACTGCTAATTTTTTGACATCACCATGGGGAAAACAAAGAACCTGAGCGACTTCTAGGCTTTTACCGAACAACAATTTCAAGGGTTTACCAGGACTGTTTAAACAACCCAAAAACAACCAGCCAGAGACAAGCCTCTGGACGCAAACGACTTGTCGATTCAAGGGGTGAGGATAGGAATGCCTATTCGTGCGAATAGAAACGTCACGACTTGTCAAATAACCGTGGAGTACAACACTGAATCGCAGAATAATATTTCTGAACGCACTACTCGCCGACATTGCCATCCGGGTATCTTTGATCTCCACCCCAAAACCGCATAAAACGTCTCCAGTCTTCCCGTGATCACCAACACTGGACCATTAACGACTGGAAGAAGGTCTGCTGATCGGATGAATCCCGTTCCCTATTGCATCATGCAGATGGCCGATACAGAATTTGAAGACAACAGCACGAAGCGATGGATTTTTCCTGTCTGGTTTCCACTGTTCAGGCTGGTGGAGGCTCTGCAATGGTGTGGGGAATTTTTCCTGGCATACTCTTGATCCGCTGATACCTGTAGAACAACGCCTCGATATTCAGGGCTACCTGAACATTGTAGTCGACCACGTTCGTCCCTTCATGGCTAATGTGTTTCCCCCGTCGGAAGGATACTTCCAGCAAGACAATGCTCCATGTCACAAGGCTCGTATCGTCATGGAATGGTTCCATGAACACGATAATGAATTCAACTTACTCCTCTGGCCATCACAGTTCCCGGATTTGGACCCAATCGAACATCTTTGGGATGAGCTGGAACGGGTTATTCGAGGCATGGATCCACCATCATCAAATAAGCATCAACTGGGAGCAGCCGTTGCATCCGCAGGGACAAACATCACGGAACGATGCTTCTAGCGACTAACTAAACCCATGCCACGGCGAATTCGTGTTGTTATAGCTGCTAGGGGGGAGGTGTTCGTAATAAACTCGCAACTTAGTGTACATCTCATACTATACATTTATTCTCCAATTCACTTGATGTGTTGCTCCTCGAAGCCATCGAAGATTCTCTTCTGCCCTATAATAAAGATTGTGCCTGTTGACAACTCAAACCCGGAAAAACGGCTTCATCTGACCGGAACACCTCCTCAACGAAGTTCAGATTATCATCAAGGCGACAAAGAAACCAGCTGCAGAAGGTGGTGCGGACTGATGTAATCAGACGTCAATATCTCCTGGTGATTCTGTACGTGATATGAGTGGAAATGATGTGCATGCACGGTCCTGATGACAGTTCGTTGAGAAGAGCCAGCATCTACAGCAATTGTTCTGCTGCTTATGTGAGGGTTTGCAGCAAATGCTGCCAAGGTTGCTACTGCAGTTACCTCAGTATGTTTCCTTAATCAACCTTGACGCTGTGCTGATGGAGAGTTCCTGTATTTAGAAATCGTTATACAATTTGTCTGATTGCACGACGGGTTGGATTGGGTTGATTACGGTATCTTTATTGATACAACCTAACTGTTGCCTTATCTCATCAAAACAGAGTTAAATTGTGATCATTTTCTGAGCAGTATACTGTGTCATCGTGCTTTGGTCTGATCTTGTTTCAGCTTGAATATCTCTTCTTATATGAATTGCACATGAAACTGGTGTCTTCGTGGTAATTTGTGGAACATGGGTACTACATGAAATAATTTGCATGCTTGGCAAATGGTATTAAGCAGA
>JAHWFO010073996.1:56716-81064 GCA_023313115.1 Rhysida immarginata
ATCGAGACTGGTGTCAGAAATGGGATTTATTGCAAAGAAATTTACAATTAACTTTTATCAATGATGAAAAATAACAGGATAAATATCTCGTATGGGTCGCTTGTAAGTTTTTTTATGGTGTGCGTGTGCATGCTAGCTGCTCAGCATAAATTTGCATACTGTGCTGCGATAAAATGTAGCAATTACCGACGAAAGAACTCTAACTTGTCTTTTTTCGGTTTCCGAAGGATATTGAAAGGTTTGTTGCAAATAATTAATAGAGAATTTGCACGTTAGGTGCATTTATTACTCCTGTTTGTTTCCCCCCCCCCCCCACCACTAGCCGTATGGTGTTTGTTTACATATTTGAAAACAGCTGTTTAGCATTTCTCAGGACACTTATTTAAGCTAACAACATTTTTAACAGATGCAAGAAAGAACAGAAAACTGGCAAAAACTTTACATATTTAATACTCTAATTTACTTTAAGTGCGCCATTCTGTTTTTTACGTCATTTCAAGAGCCCTCATGTTTGTATTTAGAATTTATTTGAAAATACTTTTTCCTACATTTTCCCTTTTGCAAAATCAACAAGTTTGTACCAGCAAATCGGTAAAATATTTATGGAATTTAATTGAATATCAGTAATTGTTGCTAAAATTGTTCTAGTTGTTATGTTACAACTTACGTTATACAATAAATTTTAAAGAAAAAAAAATCTTAGAAAGTTTATTATGTTTTAGTTAAATACTGTTTGTAATTAAAAACGACTTATTTTGTTCAAAAATTAATTTATAATATGAAAATATTGATTTCTGTCATTTATTTTCGTTGTTAAACATCCAAAAATTATTTTAATAGTTTAATAAAAATTTAATTCTCTTATACGGCACGATTTAAAATGTTTTTCGCATTCTTTTGAAGGGATTTCTATATTGAACTTATGTGGTCGTCTGCTATAGTACGCGCACGCCATCAGCTGGCGCTCATAAAATTGAACTTGCTGGGCTTTTCTACGGAGATATGCATTCTGTTATTTTTCATCTATGCTTTTATCCTCTTCAACGTACTCTCTTCTCCTATGCATACACTGCTGCATACGTGCCTTCCATTGTTCAAAGCAATGCTGTGGGTCATCCATTGTCATCCTCTTCAACAATTCGGCCGTTTTTGCTTTTACCTCTTCAGCAGACTGAAAATGTGTTCCTTTCAATGCACTTTTCACTTTTGGAAACAGATAAAAGTCACAGGGAGCCAGATCTGGTGAATACGGAGGATGTTCGAGCACAGGAATGCGCTTGTCCGCTAAAAACTGTTTCATAGCTAGGGCACTGTGGGCTGGCGCGTCGTTTTTCCACAAATCCGGTCTTTCCCTCAGCTTGATTAGGATTTCTTAGTAGTATTTCTGATGATCGCGGCAGTATTACAGAACAACGTCCTCTATAACCGACACTCAAAAGGAAACTGAAGCAGAGAGTAAAACGAAACGAACGGTGCTGCTTTTGAAGGTTCAAGGTCAACTGCATTCCAATACCAACCCAAGGTCTGTGTATATAAGGTCTCGCCGAAACTTTTTTAAAACTCGTCCGAGTTTGCGCATGACGTCACTGCAACCGAGAAAACTATTCCTAGCTTGTATAAAGGGTATTTAATACATCTATCAGATGAATTACTTATTCTATTAAAGAAATGCAGTTATATTTGAAAATTTTCACGGCAAGGGGATTAAGAAAGATAAAAATATTATTTCTATTATTAGTAATACTTCATTGCCAAGTAAAGAAAAAAATTCCTATTGTAGTTGTTAAAAAATATATTCGATTTAGAACCTACATTACAGATAAATAGAACCGATTTAAAGAGTTAAATAAAAAGTTGTCAGATGTGAATAGAAAGAAAAAGGGAAAAAAAATAAAGAAAGTTACTAATTGAAATATTTAAAGAGGAATGTTTTCATTACTCATTTTTTTCTTTTTTTTTTATGTATAATTGCTAGTGGAACATATTTAATTTTTTTATTTAATTCTTGTACCATTTTATTCATATTAAACAAATTTAAAATTCGAAATGGTTTATTTTCCTTCGCTAATACAGTAGGTTCCAAAAAAAGTTAGACCACCTCAGAAAGCTGTCACTCAACATTTTATTTTGCAACATTACGATGAAGAATTTACAAATAGCAAAAAGATAAATACATACAACGAAAGAGCACCCGCTTCTTTAGTGTCTCACTAAAGATCAAGCATCTGTAGGCAAGGAAACAGTAAATAAACTAGATTAAATACACGTCACATGTTCCATAAAACGTAGACCACCACGTCAAAGTGACAAAATTCTTAGACCACTTACCATGAATACTTCGTGGCATCCCCTTTAGCCTTGACAAGAGCTGCTAAACGCTTGGGCATTGTGGAAATAAGCTCCTGACACTCTTGACGGGTGATGGCATTCGAGATTTCTTGTAGAGCAGTCTTTAGCCCATCAGTGGTCCTAGGTCTTCTTTTGCGTAGGCGTTTCTTCATTAAACCTCAGATGTTTTCAATGGGTGATAGATCAGGACTCTGAGATGGCCATGGAAGAATGTCAATTTGCTCTATTTCAAGCCATTGCTTTGTGGTCTTGCTCGTGTGACAAGTCGCCCCATCTTGCTGAAAGATGATGTCAACGTCTGGACGTAGTTTTTCTATTGAGGGAAGAAGACTGTTTTCGAGAACGTTGATGTAACGAGTGGAATCCATTGTTCCGTCGATAAACGCTAGCCTTCCTACTCCCTTCGCATTCATACATCCCCATACCATGACGCTCTGAGGGAATTTCATGGAGCGATTCATCAGCATCGGAGTTGCAGAATCTTGCTTTCCTCGAATGACATAACGACTGTTCTCGCTCATTGAAAGTTCGAAACGCGATTCGTCTGACCAAATAATCATATCCCACATACGCAGAGGCCATTGACCATATTCACGTGCCCAGTCTAAGCGTTTTCGTTTCTGGGTTGTTGTCAAGAATGGTTTGACACGTGCGGCATAAAATTTGTAGTGCATCTCTCTGATGCAGCGACGAGTAGTAGCTGCAGAAACATTCTTGTCAGTAGCATCATTCCATTTTTGGTTAGTTCGTGAGCATTGTCACGGCGATTTTTGCTCACAATCACTTTAAGTGTCCTATCATCACCTTTAGACGTTTTTCGAGGCCGACTTGATGACACATCTGGAGTAACTGATACTGTTTGTGAATACCGTTGGAGAATTTGGTGCACGGTTGTTTGGTTACATGTAGATCATGACTTATTTCCCTCATTGATAACCCCGACTTGTGGTTATCAACAATGAGTTGTCGCATATCTTCTAATAGTGCTTTCCTCTTAGGCATGATGACCAGCTGTTTTATCAGTGAAATTGTTGTAATGTACTGTATATTTTCTCTGCTTAAAATTCTTTATCACGCAATAGAATAATATGCAAATTACGATACCTACCACTCTGCAATCTAATTGGGTGTAGACATACGGTCCCCTTAGGATGACAAATGTAAGTGATCTAAGAATTTTGTCACCTTTGACGTGGTGGTCTACGTTTTATGTTTGTGTGACGTGTATTTAATCTTGTTTATTTACTGTTTCCTTGTGTACAGATGCTTGATCTTTAGTGAGGCACTAAAGAAGCGGGTGCTCTTTCGTTGTATGTATTTATTTGTTTGCTATTTGTTAAAATTGCATCGTAATGTTGCAAAATAAAATGTTGAGCGGTCTATTTTTTTTCGAACCTATTGTAAATAATAAGGTCTTAACAAAACTGACAGTACTAACACGCACAACGCAAGTGTCTATCTAACGGTGGCAATGACGTCAGATAACGTGACTGGGACCTGCGCATGGCGAGACCTTGTTACACAGACCTTGTACAAAACTATCCCCATGCGGCTGCGCAATAGGAGGTGCGCAGTCTCGTCATTTAATATCCATACCTCGTATAATGCAAAACATTGTATTTATTTATGAAATTTTTTGTTCTATTAAATTTCTTTGTCAGGGAGAGACTTTCTGATCACCTACGCATTGTATATAAAAGAATTATTTACATAATTAAATTACAATTTCAGGTGAACAGAATCAAGGATTTTTTGAAAACTTTTATATTAAACTTCGAAAATACAAATTTTGTGAATCTAAGGGATATCTAGAAGTAAAGAAACATTATTTTAACGAAATTTTATTTTCGTTACAATTCATAAAAATCGTTTAAAACTTATTTAACCAATTATTTTTCCTTTCAAGCTTCTCGTGGATGAAGGTAAACCATTATTTAACTTGAATAACTTTCGCTACCTCAATGATGGTATGAAAACCTTAGCATTCAGTAATATTTTTAAGGTAAACCAATTTCGAAAATTTTTTAAATATACAGGGTGTCCAAAAAGTCTGGTAACATGGCAGATATCTCAAAGCTGCCACGTAGGCGAGATCTGATGAGTGTGTTTTTTAGGTAATGGGGGGGGGGGGGAATTCATTGCCGCACTCAAATTTGATTTTGACCCCCAAATTTAAGGTCATCCATTTGCTAACTTGAAAACTATTAAGGATGGAGAAAAAATTCCTCGAGGTTAGCTTGGGCTGGCCAGGTGACTTAGGTTTCTAGCACATTTGAATTGCAGTGAAGAACACCGTTGGGGATTTTCTTTCCGAGTGACTTTCTCGCCCATTTTCTCAAAATCTTTCAAAGGGAAAGATGTGATTAAAAATTGTATTAGTAAGGCTCTAAAGATGTAGGTATTCCTATCCGTCATTTTGGTTCCAGCCTCGAGACTGAAAAGCATTGGCCGCTTAGGGTCGATCGTGTACTAAGGCGATGCTTTTTGCTAAAATGAACAAAGTATTGCATTACGTCGTGAAAAACATTTATTTTAATATATATCAGATACTTTTGAAGGGTCAAGTCGTAGATTAGCGTCGATAAAACGTGAATTGTGTGAATTTGAGTGCCTATTTGTAAGTATAGCACTCTTCATGTGGTATGTTATGCAAAAGGGAACAATTCTCCTAAATAATCTGAGTTACGCTAGTTTTCATAAAAAATAATCCGTTTAATATCCCATTATTATTATTATTATTATTATTATTATTATTATTAATATTATTTAGTAAAAAGAGAACAGCTGTATAGTTTAAGAACACAATTAAATTATGTAGTACCAAAAATCTTCAACTTGAATGGTGCAAGAGAAAAAGAATATTATACTCCGCAGATTTTTAATAAACTGGATTATTAAGTTTAACAACATAAAGATTACTAAAATTTTGTTATTTTAATTCGGAAAAATTATTTGTGATATGATTTTACATTTATTTAAGTCATTCGTTTGTTGTTTTTTTTTGGGTTTTTTTTGGATATTTTTTTGTATGAAGCTTATTTAGATATTGCTAATGAAATTTTTGTAAAATTTTTTATGATTGGAATAGCAACAATAGCATATTTTTATGGCGGTGAAATTATTTATATATTATTTTATTTGTTATATCTTTATTTTTTAAATGCAAAAATATTACTATTGTCTTTTTTGCATCATTGTTTTAAATATACCAGTGCTTTAAATAAAAAAAACTTAGAATTTAGAACTTTTAACAACAATTAGCGATTCCACGGACGTAGTTCAACAAGTAGGTAATTAATAATAATAATAATAATAATGGGATATTAAACGGATTATTTATATGAAAACTAGCGTATCTCAGATTATTTAGGAGAATTGTTCCCGTTTTAGCCTGTAGCACTCAGCCCTTTTTTAAGTCTAGAATGAACCCTGGATTATCTAATGTACAAATAAAAGCTTGGTAAGCTAACCAGCATGAGCCATCTGTACATTTCTTAAAGTTCTTAATAAGCTGAAAAGTATCGTAAATTGTACCTCTGCTAATTCAATCGTTGGGAAAAACATGGCCGACGGCCCGAATTCTCGCCACTCTCTTTACAGGCACCCTAGTAATTTACGATGCGTTTCAGCTTATTAAGAAGAAATGTAAAGATGGCTAATGCTGGTTAGCCTACCAAGCTTTTATTTGTATATTAGATAAAGGAGGTTAAAAAAAGAAGCACACTGACGTTTTAATTTTCTTAATAAATGTGATTATTTGATCAGCTGATACCAATTCGAGAGTCGATTTTTTCACCTTTTCAGCAATAAGGGGAAACTAAAAGCCGATAACCGAAGAGATTATATTTAGGAAAATTTGACATCTATTGCAAAAGAAGAAAAAAATCTCAATTATAGATGATTAGTTTTAGGAAAAAATCTAGATTCACTTTTACATTATTTTTATCGTGGAATTGTTCTAACTTCACTTTCTAGTGGTTGCAAGTTGCAAATAAATTAAAAAATATGAACTAAAATTATAATAGTTACTAGGTGTTAAAATAGAGAAAAAAAATGGCAAGACTTTTCGCGCGAACAACTGCACTCGTCATCAGGTCTCGTTGGTCATTTCAATATCTAGCAATTAAATAACATTTGAAAAATAAATTTTTGACGCTACAAACTATCTATAAAATACTTAAATGTCAAGTTTCATTTTCCAAAATTTTTCTCCGTTTGAATATATTACATGGCTTAAATATGTTGTTTATTAAATGTTATTTTTACTATTGGTGTTACGGTTTGTTTTAAATTTTTCCAAATAAAAATGTTGCTCGTTTGGTCCGAATGACCCTTGAATAAAAATTCCTTGAAATTATATGAATTAAAAATTTTTTTAACATTCCCTGAAATATTTATCTATCATATCATTAAAATTCACTTTATTTTGTGAGATTCACATTTTTATGAACAACAGTAAAACAATAAATACTTTATTATGAAAAATTTTCCCTTTCCTCTTCGCCACTTCAATCGTTAATTTTAATGCGGATCTAATAAAAAACAACTTTTAAACTTTAATAATGCAATTTTATTACCAAAAATTAAGAAAACCGGAACGAAAACTATTTATTTCTCTATATCTGTAATGCAAACGGCACGCTATTTTGGGAAAACTATGGCGTCCGGAGCGTTAACCAATCAAAATCCGTTCCGAGTTGTCGCCACTCTCCTTACAGGCACTCTAGTATTAGTCAAAGGAAGAGTTTCGGTTCCGTGTATTAGTTATTCCGTGACACTAACTTCTCTCTTCTTCGCTTTGCATTTTGTTACCATAAAGTATTACTAATGCAAGATGTTCATCCTCGCTGCTGTCTTCATTTTCCATTGACGCTTTTACGACGGATTCAGCCAATGAATTTGATGAAATGATAAACTGGTCAGCTATCATGAAATTGTTTCTCTCTACACTCTACCCGTTCGTCATCGATGCACAAAACGCACTAGAGAAAGAGAGCTCTAGGAAACGAGCTTGCCCTTGTGACGACATTAAGAGTAAAAAGATCGTGCATGACGAATGCGCCTATAGATTATTCTTAAACAAATGAGAGAATGCAATTCTATGGCGTGCAGCAGCTCAAGCTTTTGCTGAAACTGTGAATGTACTTTCCCTGATGAGCTCATAACTAGAGAAAATTTATATTCCATATGATCTTTCTCATGTAGTAACTTCCTTTAGAGAAAATGTTCATCTAAACAGAGACAGTGCTAGATTGTGTGAGAGGGAACCCTTGCTGCTAAAACTGATACGGTCAATATGAACAACTACATTCAAGACTTAATTCCAGGCTCTGTGACTGAATACAAAACAACAGAGGGATACTCTGTTTAAACAGGTACATGTTGAAGAGGGATGTTGATGTAGCTGTAAGCAGAGTTCCTTAACTTTCTCAATCCCTCTATGAAGTATTGTTTTAAATATAAACAGAAATAATTCATTACTTATAGCCATTCTTTGATATGCTATAAAGTTAAGGAAGAAATGTCGAATTTTCCTGGCCAAACCCAATTGTATACAAAATTCCAGTACGAACATTTTAAAGAATCCTTTCGTGTTTCCAAGGTGAATGTTTACTGTAGTGAGTCTAAGGATTTTTCATGTGTTCGTATTCAAATTCGGATATTGCAAAATTTCATCAAACAAATAGCTAGAGCAAAGCCGGGCATATAAGCTAGTTAAAAATAAATTAGAGAAAAATTTATTTCCTGTTTTCATGTAAATTTTCCTTTAAACTTTAATATTTAATCGTTAACTTTCTCATAATTTCGAGAAAATAGATATATCTCACTTGAAGGATGGCATTTACTGCAATTTTATTTATTGTTAATATTAAAATGCTTTTTTTTTTTTTTTTTTTTTTTTTTTTTTTTTTACAGAAAAACAGTGTAAACAGAAAGAAGAGACCTTGTACCTCTGCAGAAAATCAAAAATACTGTATAAGAAAATGTGTCCTTGCCAAATATGAAGCAGCTGTAGGATCAGGCGGGTATATGCACCCAAATAAAAATTTAATTCGGGTTTTAATTCTTTTAATTTAAAAGAAGATTACTCAACAGGCCTTTTAGAGAAACCTCTCAGTACACAAAGTCCGTTCGTCTATTAAAAACGTTACAGAAACGAAAATGCTGCAGGAAAAGAAATTCAATCTATTTAAGTGACATTTACATTAAACAGATTTATGCTTTGGAAGTATCAGCTCTTCCACAAAGCGTTCGAATATACACTGACCTGGGTCTATGACGATTAGCCTAACGCTGATTTGTCTGGTGGGCGAAAAACACGTGTAGTCTATCTAGCACTGTCTCGATGGAACACGACGTCCTTTCTGTTGGCTAATTCAGGCAACGTCTGATCGATTGCTTGCTTAATTCACTTAGTTGTAAACAGTAGGGTACGCCGGGGGAAGATGGATAAGTTCAAACCAAATTGACAATTAAAAAAAAATATTGTAAGTGAAAAAATTTAATTTTATTTTAAAAAATATGATTGACCGAAAGCAGCATTTTTAAGAATTTTCAACATGAAAGATCAATATTAAGTTTGATAGAACATGAAGTTATCAATGTCTTCATCAATCCATACAATTTTCAGAACATGAAGTTGGTGGATAAATGTCTATAATGTTGCTAATGGCCGATCAATGAGGCTATGCCTTTATTCAATAGCCTTTACTTAACACTTCCACCAAACAAAAAAATACATTCTTACAATCGTTATTCAAATTTGTAGATCAGAATGACTTTTACGTGTCTTAGCTAGTAGGGGTTGCAGAAAATTTTTTTCCTTCCTGTTGATCGCGGCCGAAATCCATGGAATCGAAAATAACTAAAGAACAAATATCGTCGCCTAGTGGAAATGAGCAAAAACCGATTTAAAAATTTTTTTTGCGGTAACAGCTTAACATTATTCACCTTCCCCCAGCTTACCTTATTTCTCCGAATTAATGGTCTGACTTTATACAGTCCCGAATTCTGTATGGGCTGGCATCAGTAGCGGGAGGAATGGTATGTAGAGATATTTTAGACCGTGCTTTATTGAGAGAGAATGCAACGAATTGATACTGGTATGGGGAGTACTTACAACCAACTTAGTCCCAAGATCTAAAGAATGAAACATTCATTCTTTAGATCTTGCTTAGTCCATTCTACCTCCAATTTAGTCCACTGTTCATAATCAAGCGGAGCAGTTTTCGACGCTTTTGAAAGATACGTTTTCCTGCAACCTTCGTTGTGTTCGTTTGGCTTTGTGGGATGGCGCAGAACATTGTTGAAAACACCGAACAAACCTCAATTCCAAAAATGTTGGAACACACTAAAAAAGTAAAAAGCTAAAATTCCTAAATGTTTGGAGTTTTGTAACCTGTTTGCGATGTGGTTGTAATTAAAACTGATAGAATAATCGTGATATACAAGGTGAGTCTGACACCCTGTCACAGCTTCAAAAAGTTCCTTAATACTGTATATATGGTGGTTTATTAAAAAATAATAAAGGGGTTATTTAATTTTGAAGAAGATAGAAACGATACAATTACAGTAGATTACATGTACTTTTATTGTATGTTCGTTTTTCGAATTTTCGACTTTTAGGAGAGATAGTATGGATGATTCTAAGCAAAAAAGTTCATAGGAACATGAGTCCAAATTTGAACGATAACTGAGATATGAACAGAAATATAAACGCTGCCACTAAGATCAACAAGTTAATAACTCACTTTCTATAACAAGTTAATAAGAATAATGACTTTTTGGGAGAATGATAGAATACGTAAAACTGTGTATATCGTTAAAATTTCATCGAACCAACGAGTAGTTTCCGAATTACGTAGTCAAAATCGTAACACGTGATGGTTGTACTCACATGTGAGCATGTGTGAAGATTTTGACTGTGTAACTCAGAAACTACACGTTGGAATTCGATCAAATTTGAACGGTAATGCACAGTTTTATGTACCCTACTATTCCGCTAAACTTCATTATCCTACGTTATACAGGGTGTAAATGGACGCGTTTCACAAATTTAGGGATATGTAGAGGATGATGTGGTGAACATTTTTTATTAATAAACTCATAGTCCCAAACGAAAAGCGACGGAGCCACAGCTGTAATAATAAGCAGATCACAGTGTACACTGAGATAGTTTGTGGCGATCTGAAATGGGACAGTCCAGTAACAGTTCTGTACGTAATTGGGTACGAAAGTTCTCGTTGTTTCCTGCCTCACAGTAAAGTCCATTCCTGAACTCATACAGCACAAAACGTAGAGCGCAAAAAAACCTTCACCCTTACGGAATGTTCCAAACAACAACGGGAATTTCGTACCAACCTGATATGCAAGATTATGTGATTGGAGAATGTGCTCTGCATCCGGACGGTACCATTTGAAAATAGCCTGCGAGCTGAAAGTATGCATAAGGCTGGGTAAAAGTTCAGAGTAGCGTCCCCTAATAATCACGCCAATTTCTGTGAGAAAGTAAGTACTGACCTCCTGTAATCGGCCAGGGGGAAACCAAGTGCCCCCTGCAACCAAACAGGTTGGGGTATATATCAGTAATTTGCCCCCCGGAGGGGGACGTCGTAGACAGAACGCCGAAGGCGTTCGAGTAACGGAAAACAGAGACCAGCGAGGCCCGCAGGGCCGAGAGTGGGACTTACGTTTGCTATTGTACGGTAGTGAAAATTAACCCTATAACGGCTGTCCAGGAATGACCAAGTGATCAACTGAAAACTAAATTTTCCAACTAATCATTCTACTTTTAAAAGATTATTGGCTATGAAAACGTTTTTTTAATAATGCAATTTTTTTTATGTAAATAAATTTAATAAATATTTAAATTTTTATTTAAATAAATTTCAATCAACACAATTTCAATCAATACAAAGATATTTATTTAAATGCAGGTAATACATATAAGGCACTTATTTTTATTTTTATTTATTCAACCTTCTTTATTATTTATTACTCTTTTAAAAATATAACTAAATAAAAAAAGAACGTTAACATTGTTAGGAACAGATTATGAATATATTTCTGGATTATTACGAGTTTTATAATGTAAACGGATATTTATAAGAGAAAAGGACGACACAAAAACCTGGAATACAATAAATAATAGTTATTAAATAAAAATAAAAAATAAATAATAATTGACAAAGTAATTAATAAATAATAATTAAAATCAAAATAAAACTAGAAATATGAAATAAAATAAAATAGAAACGTTTCGGATAGAGACTATCCTTTATCAAAGCAAGAAGGATAATTCTCTAAAGGCAATTAGAATATTAGAGAATTATCCTGAAGTTATGAAAAGAGTACTAAAAGACGCCTTTATATATAGTTGACATAGGAGTCTATGGTAAGTTGGACACTCGTTAAGTGCATTATTTTTTTATATTAAGAGAATAGAAAAACGGAAAGGGATCGCTTATAAACCAGGTCATCAATTTGGGGGAGGGAGTCAGGATTTGACCACGCATGACAACATGGTCAAATTATTATTCAAAATTCTGCATTTTAATACCTTCGTTAGGGAGGGGGGTACTAATTTCTCTGAACAGGTAATTTTTAAGGGGGTGGGATTCAAATATGACCACCTATGAACGGACTATGGTTTATCAACGGTAATCATTATCCGAAAATAATTATTGATTAGAGACATTCTATTTACATAGGTATATTTTCACTGCATCAAAAACATACGACTTAATGCACTTACTAGTGTCCAACTTACCATTTTATTTCAAATTGAGCCAGTCTAGGCGCTGAGATGAAAATCTTATCGCGGGTCTCGGCGCTGAAACGAAAAGTGAAACGAAAACGATAATCGCTTAGGTTGGCCAGTTACAATGGGATGAGAGAAATGGCGATACGTTGATGAAACGGAAAAAAAGGTTTTCTCCAGCGATGAGTTGCTTAAGAGTGGTTTTTCTTGAGTGAGAGCAAATATATTTTTACCCTCTTCATTTATTGATGGAAATTTTTATTTTAAGTATATTAATTTCTAAATCTTGTTGAGTACCCTGTTGGGTAGGGGTACCCTGCGTTTTGACATCACCCCTATAATATGATTAACCATTCACTTATTAAGTAGATATGTTAAAATCAATAATTCAAAGCATAAACGCGGCGGGGCTGCCCGATGTCTTCCGTGATTATTAGGGGACGTTACTATGAACTTTTACCAACAAAATGCAATGACAGGGGACATCGTAGAAAACGTGCCTAGTTCAATGCTTGACAAACCAGGATATCAAACAAGCTGTGGCTCCTAACTCGCTCTCTCTCTCTCTCTCTTCCTTTCCAAGTCTCCTTCTCTCTCTCACTCGCTTTCCTATTGGCTCTTTCTCCGTCTCTCTTCTAATCACTGTTATCTGGCTACTATAGTATCTGGCTAATCTCCTTCCTTCTCTCTCCAACTCTTTTCTGTCTTTTTCCCTTAGCATACGACGCTTTATCTTTCGAGACGCACGGAGCCAGGGAAGAGTTCTCCCTCTTCCCTGACGGAGCTCTCTCCTTGGACCTTTCCTATCTCCTGTCGTCCATTCCTTGCCCGTCTCCTCTCTAACGCCTGCTATTGCGCCAATCTCCTGTCTTCTCTTTATGAATTAGAAACTGGGGCGCGTTTCTCGTCATTCCGACGCGCTTAAATTTTCTACGCGACGGAGAGGACTTCAAGCTCGCCTTGAAACCGACGCGCTTACCCCGTTTCACGAGAAAACCGTCTTTTGCAGCCTCGACGGTATGACAGTGGCGAGTGGCCGCGACGGCGAGCTAATGCGATTAACCACTCCCTGTAGGTAAACAGACGTGCGGTTAGATATGGCATGGAAACAGTCGTTTCTCGTGCTTCCTGTTTCATCGGAATGGGAGAATGCCAGAACAACTATCATCGATTAGTACATTTATTAAAATTAAAAAAAATTATAATATTAATTTACGTGAATTTTGTTTAAGTCATGATTTTCTGTTTTTAGACCGGGGTCATTTTAATATATGCAATGGAAAATATAAACTTGCTTTATTATTACATGTATTACTTGTAACTCCGTACTCCCTGAATTTTCCATGTTAGTTCTTATGATAAATAGATTCGTTATAAAAAATATAACAGTTTTGGAACATTAAGCATATGATATAATATTACTGTTACTCTCCTCCCCTTTCATTTGTATTCGGATTCAACTTCGTGCGCTGAAATTTGAGAAGCACCCATGAAAAATTACTCACCATAAATTAAAATATAGTCTTTTACTTTTTAACTGTAGTTAACGTGAAAGATAATGTACCATCGACTAGGCCGATTAGAAACACTGGCCTTGCTGATTCTGCAAAGAAGTGTTATGAGCAGCATACATGCAGTGCATATAATTACTATCGCTATGATCAGATATATGAATGAAGAGAATAAATTATTTACATGCATTTAAATGTCGAAAAGTCAATTCATGTACTCAAAATATTCTTTTGGGAAATAATCTCCACTTTTTCAAACTGTAGTATTAATGCATTAATTTTTACATATTAAAGAGAAAAGGATAAAACCGACGATTAAAACAAACAATAATAGTATGCTAAAAATAAAACTTTATTTTCCAATAGAATACCAGTTATATTACATACATATTTGAACGTGTCAAGGCTTTAATCTTAGTTAAACAATATTCATTTTAATATTGTTCAATTTATTGTCTTGAAAATACAAATGAAATAAATTTACATTAAAAAGTTATTTTCTGATATACAAGGGAGTTTTCTGTAAGATTTGTTAATTTTTCACAGTCATATCTAGAATAGAGTTATTTTGAATATAAATTTCAACCTTATTTTTTTTTCAACAAACAGTTTTCTTTTAACTGCATAATCAGATTTGTATATTAATAGAGGCAAAACATTATCTGAAATTTCCTGTATTTCAAAGTTGCAGCAGAACTCCAGAAAACTTCTCAAAATTCACATTAGTTTAATTTAGCACAGCAAGGAAGTAATGTTCGCGTTAGATATCCTGATTGCAAAATCTCAACAGTAACATTTCTAAATCTTAACCCTCTGTCAGACATAATTTATGTATAATAATTTGCTCCAATAAGCTGATAATAAACAGCAAGATTGCCTTCAAGCTGTCATTCTGGAATTTACATGATATATAACAGCTTTCTCATGTGCAAATATACTCATATATATAGATAGTATCAAGAGCTAAAATGCATTTAACATGTGAATAAGAGTGAAAAATTTGAAAACTTAATGCTTGATGAACAGATGATACATTTTGTCTCCAATTCTTTAACTATACACATTTTTCTCATGAAATCTTGTTGAAGCATGCTATCAATTCTAATAAGGTTTCCATAAAGGTTGTTAAATCTTTCTTCATATCCAACAACAACAATGATGAATGATTAAAAGCCAAACATTTAGAACAACACTGTTCCTTTTCTCAAATATCTTCAAGATACCAGCTTAGAAATGAAGAAGCAGAGTCAATAATTTGACATATTTCAATAAAGAATCTTTTTTATACATAAAATCTAGAGATTTGAAATTACCAGTAACAGTGAGATCAAAGATGTTAAAATTTGGAAACCTGAAGACCCTTTCCTGTTTGGTAATATAGTTATTGAATATACACTTCAGTATATGCAATGTATCAAATATTAGAAAGAGTTTCCTGATCTACTGGATATGGCTGTAAAATTCCTACAAGATATTATACCCCACAAGCTTTCCTGTTAACAACATTATTATCAGATATTACTGACGACACTACAAAATCAAGTTTATCCTTATTTAAATGTAATAACAGAATAATAATTAGATTTAATTTACACATAATCCTGAATTGCATGATACTTTAAAAACAGGCTTGAAACCATTAACACTTAAAAGAGTTTCAGTAATATTAGAAGTATCATTCCTGCAAAGACTACATATTGAGTCTCCTTTGTATTCTAAATGGGTTTCACTGTTTATTTCATCAAAGAGATATATTTAAAACAGTTCATTTTCTTTCAAATAGTGTTTTTTAACTTTTAGATACTGCAGCATAGCATCTACAGTGAAAGCATTTAGATCAAACTTGCTAATTAGCTTTAGCAAGCAACATGGATATAGCAAACACATATACTGAATATATATAATTAGTTTTATGCAAAGCAACATATATTGAATGTGAATGTGTATAAAACAAAGCTGCTAACAAAACTGTATTGCCACTCTAATTAAAAATTTAATATAAATCTAAAATTCTTAAAAATTTAATTTGTTTTGTTAAAAACTGCAACTGAGAATGTTCTTCAATTGAAGAATTCTACAACAAATTGTAATTCTATTTTCCATTATAAACAAACACTTTATTTGAATTCTCGTTATTAGAATTTCAACATCCTATAAGAGTACTTTGTCAAAAGATTTTTTTTAAGTTTTTAAGCAATTTAGGGGAATTGTGTGCTCTGAAATTTCACATACATTTATTGAAACACTGAGGATCACTCATAACTGAGACTGGAGCAAGGATTATTGAAATGAATATTTAACATTTCCATTTTTCTCAATCCAAAGACAAGCTCCTTGTCCCGTAACTATATTCTTAACATTTGAATTGTCAGTTATCTACTAAGCTATGCAGAGATATATCATTTTCTTCTTGATATTTCTTGAGGTCTTTCATCAAGCATGTATTGAGAGCTTTATCCAAAATTTTCTTTCTCGACGTCACATAATCTTGAAACTGAAACATCTCAGATATTGATAGGTAAAAATTTTTCACATTGGAAAATCGAGGCCACTGCACCAAGCTTCAGTTTAGGGTGTGCTTTAGTAGTAATTAGCCCTGATAGGTGATTGTTGTCCTCCCAAGATAACACTTCAAGCCAAGATAGTATATGCAGATTGATAGCAGCTACTCAGAAGTTGTTTGCTATTGAAAAAAGAAAAGAATTATTACATATTATACATTTTTAATCAATATATAATGCAATGTTTTTTTCATTAGATAAAACAAATTATTCGTGGCAGTAGCTGAATTTTGTCAAACAAAGGGAGAAGATGTGACATATATGATACGTCACACGAATACAAATGCAAATATATTCATTTGAATTCGTTTTGAACTTGACTTTATGGTCAGTTCCTGTCAATTTCACCTCTTTTGTAATTATCTTATATTAAATTTTATTATGCATTCTTTTCTCTTGTTTACATTTTTATGCATTTAGTCTTAAATATAATTAAGCCTATCTCTCGTTGTTCCAACCCGCCAAGTTTCAGAGCGTCATTTGTATCGTGTGCAAAAGAAAGAAACGAAAGTTTCTCACGAAAGTTTCTCCTTGGTGCGGTCGAGGGCAATGTTAGTCGGTTTGATTAGTCGGTTTGAAGCTTTCCCGCTTTTTGTTCTCATCTCTCTCGCACGTGTGCATTCCTTCGGGGGAGGTCTCTCAACTGAGTCCTGTCACTATGATTCCTATGTCAAAGGTGCTCTTTCAATAATGATTCCAATGCAAAGTAGCATATTTGATTTCTCAATTATCTATGATAAACAATTGTGAATATCGAATGATTCGACGTGAACGTTTCATTTAAAACGACGCACGCATGGAACTGTTGCTGTTGAATGGCGAAATCAAAGCATCGGAGCTTTGGCGACATTGAAAATCAAGCTAGGCAGATCAACCAGGTTTCAAAGGCATTGAAAAAATGCAAATGAAAGCGGTTCAACCGGGTGACAATTGTCCACGATATGGTGCAAGGATCAACCAGGTCTCTTGCGAGTGATTAAGCTGAGAGCGAGCTGTTGAATCACGAGGTAACGGCGGTGGTAGCCGTGGGGTGGAGGAGCAGCGACGGCCAAGTTCTACGAGAGGAGAAGCGGATCGGATCAAGATCTCAACGGTTGACGAAAGCAACACCACAGCAAGTTCATCAGGTTCCTAACATACTGTCTAGAGGTGTGATAGCATAATACACAGATAAGTGATAAGTGAACACATGTTTCCTGTTTACAATTAAAATGAGCTCACTTCGATTCTATAAGAGAGAGAACATAGAACTTAAATTGAACTGTTGCATTTGCGCGTTTAAATGATATTCTTGGGAAAGCTTTTAAATAAGTATAGTCAATTATCATAAAATTTCAATTCTTGGAAATTCAGAAGTATTGCGAATTGTTTACATGCTATATTCATATATATTTGACTAACAATCTAAGTCTGCTAAATTGAATCCTTGAATAAATAAAACGATACAATTTGAATCATCATAATCGATTGTTTTCTTTCTTAAAATAATTAGTTCCAGTCTTTAAATTATGATGCA
Source organism: Rhysida immarginata (assembly GCA_023313115.1). Classification (NCBI taxonomy): domain Eukaryota; kingdom Metazoa; phylum Arthropoda; class Chilopoda; order Scolopendromorpha; family Scolopendridae; genus Rhysida; species Rhysida immarginata. The sequence continues at coordinate 74,414 of JAHWFO010073996.1, forward strand.
TTTATTTGTTATAACTGATCATAAAGGAATATTGATATTGCAGTGGTTAAATTATTAAATGATTAGAATAAGTAAGAAAGATTATTGCGGGCATAACACATACAAAAAAAAATTTGAGAAACTGAGAAAAGTAAGTTTATTACCTGGGTGGGACTGTTAACGTGACGTAGCCTCAGGGAAGGGAACATAGACTTAGAAAATCTTCATAAGTGATACTAATAAGAGAATTTAGACTAAGCTTCGGTTACATGGGCGTATTGTAACTGTTATCTCATAAGTATTCAATGATTGTTTTTTGCTGTGGAGGAGTGTGTTTGGGCAATATCATGAATCGTGAAACCCCAACTATACCATTCATTGTTGCATAGGAAACAACACATCACAAAGAAAACATGGTTTAATGAACAAAAATCATCAGTTGTTAATTTTCTGAGTCGGTCATAAACGTTCTTACCTAACTTAAAGCTACTTTCTATATTTGAGATTTGTGGCTTATGCTAATAAAAGTTTCATCATCTAATTATCTAGCATTTGTTGAATGTATTTCTGTTTTGTTTAAATTTCGAAGGAGCCAGAAACATATCTGCATGCATCACTGCTACTAGTCAGATGGGACTTTTAAAATATAAATAAAATAGTAGGGGGCATATAGAAAGGGGTATATGAAAGCTGAGTAATTTAACAATGCATAAGGAGATTTCACTTTTCAACAAGCTTTAAAATCAAATATAAATTTTATAAAAGGTTTAACAATTTCTGCTTATCTCGGCATCCCATGGTTTACATGTAAAAGATATATATATTTTCACCTAACCTTTCTTAACGTTATATACTCAGACTATATACGTTCCTCCTTAAAAATATATATTAAAGAATATAAATAACAATTCAATCTATACTTACCACTTCTTGAAACCCTTTCCTTTTCGACAAGAACTCCGGCGGAAGTAATAGTTGCCCTGCGGAGAAAAGTGAAGCGTTTGCCACCAAGGACTCCGGTGGCGACGAGCCACGCCGAAGATCAAACAATCGATGACACCTTTGTTTGATTATGGAAATAAATTCAATACAGTTTTCTTCTAATGAATTCTGCATCATTCACACCGAAAAAGGATCCCATTGCTTTCTTCCCGAAGGCCTTCTTCCTCGAGAAAAACGAAGCGGCAACCGTCCGCCATGTTGATTGATCATGGATTCAACGCGCTTTCCTCGTTTCCGACACCGAATGAGCGCGTCGGTTGTTTTCCAACGCGACCTTGACGAGTTTTTAGAACTCGCGCTGTAACAAGGCCAATGACGTCAAATTTACGTCACATCTTCTCATTTCTCTTCTTCCGAATATTATTAGGATATCGTCAATGTAACGGTGGTAAGAAATGATAGTGGAATTAGAGAGGAGGGGGTTAACAAAGGCGAGATCTAGGTTTTCATGATAGACTTCAGAGAGAAAGCTGCTAATGGGGAAGCCAGAGGGTTGAGAATAGAAGGAATTATCAAAGGTGAGATAGTTTTGGTTAGATATGACGGAGAGAATAGCGAGGAGGTCAATGGAGTCAGGAACAGGGAAAGAAGATGAACAAAGGCGTTCAAGGATGGAAAAAGTGTCGGAGACATTAGTGTACAGGTTAGATATGTCGAGTGACATGAGGCTGTGGAACTCGTTTGTGTGGAAGGAAGAAAGATTATCAGTGAGGGTAAGGGAGTTTTTAATGTTATAGGTGTTAGGTAAGATATTAAGGTTGAAGAGGAGAGAGGAGAGAGATTTGGCAACGACATAGGCAGGAGCTGGAGAATAGTTAACAACAGGGCGTATGGGCATATTAGACTTATGGATTTTGATAAGGGTATTAAGGGTAGGGGGCGGGGGTTGGGAGGAATAAGGTGACGAAGGTGTTTAAAACGAGGAGATTTGTTAATAACTGATATGATAGCTCTATTGTATTTAGGGGTGGGGGCCAGAAGACAAAAGAATAAAATTGTTAGAGGAAAGGAAATCACAGACCTGTGAGATGTAAAGAGAAAAACAAAGGATGAAAGAGACATTTCTCAACCCTCTGGCCTAGGAATGGGCTTCCCCCAGAGCAGATTTTTCTCTGAAGTCTATCTTCAAAACCTAGAACTTTCCTTTGTTGCCCCCTCCTTTCTAATTCCCATATCATTTTTTACCACCGTTATGTTTACGGTACCCCGATAATATTCCATTCCCGCACTACCTCCCCTGCTGCTATCTCTACTATTTTTATTTTCTCTGCCCCCCCCCCCCCCTATATCCAGTTCACATTCGAAACTGAAGTTAACAAGTCTATTCCTTTCCTTGGCGCTCTCATCACTAATGACCGTGTCACCCATCATTCTCCTTCTCTGTTTACCATAAACCTACTGCATCTTTTAACCTAATCCACCATTCTTTGATCCATGAACTTGCTTCCCTCCATTTCCTCATAGATCGTGCTCTCAAGCTATCCCTCAACCCTTCTTCTCGTTCCTCTGAATTCCGCATAATCTGCTCCCTTGCCTCTACGAATGGTTTTTCTCCCTCCACTTTTCCCGACTATTAAGTCGCAGAAAGCTCACCCTCCTCAACCCTAAACCTCCATTCCCTTCCCTGCCCAAGATATGGGTTTCTGTATCTTTCCTTGGCCCTCATTTCTCCCGCCTAACTTATTTCCTTTCTTTGCTTGGTCTCCACATCTACTTCCGATCCTCCACCCCCTGTTTCCGTAAATTGAACCCTCCTGCCCATACAAATTGAATCGGTCATTTCAAAAACCTCATAAGTCACTCAATTACAATTTTTCAGGAATCAATAAAAACTGTTTCACGCACAAACAAATGATTTGTAAAGAACTTTTTTATGCTTAATTTAGTATTTGAGTGGTAAAAAATTTAAATAGTGAATAACCTTCACAGTTTATTAATAAAAATAATGAAAAAAACCCTGAAAACTGTTCTTGACTTAGGTTGTTTTAGCAAGAAATAAGGTTAGTGATATATAACTTAATCAAAACAATCGTAGTAATCATGTTTTTTATCGCTTATTATTGAAAATTACACTTAAAAATAACCTTATTAACATTTTACATGTATTAATTTGTCATTTTTTAATATCTTTAAGGTACATAGTCATATTCTCCATCATTCTCACCTGGATTATCTTTAACATTTGCAGTTGGCCAGCAAAAATGTTGTTATAAAATGGCATATGCTCTTCCAGAATGCTATCCTGAACTTGCTTTAAATCGTCTAATTTTTTTTTATTGATGTGCACTTTTAAATCATAAGCCTTGGCTGATGGAAGCGAAACAGAAGTTGTAAGTTTTTTTATTAATAAGAATGAATGTTTAATCAATCCATCAATATATTCCTCGGCTATGATAGTACCTTTTCTATCTGAATCATACCGAAAAGTCATGTATGTCGAAGGTGCGAATGATTTTTTTTGTTCTTTTGGGACTTTTTTCCCATAAGATTCAGTTGACAAACATGTTTTTTTGTACAAATTTGGCCACCATTTCTTAAATTCCAAAACATCTTCAGTTTTTAGCTCTATGACTGTAAATGTTGAGCTGGAGTTCGAAACCAAATCAATGTATTCTCCTGGGACGTAGATACGATCATGCTTTCGAACATTTTTTTATGACTCCAAAATCACGTTCATTTAGTAAAAACGAATGACCACGTATGGGAAAATACTGATAAACATGCCCCCCCCCGGTGCGGCCATGGAACAAAGCAAATTTAAAACGTCAAACTCAGTCATAAAACTATTCCCTCATTCTAGTAGTGTATGCAAAAACCTCTTAAGTCACTGACTAATGTTGTTTATGCAATGAACGTCTTTCACACAGTATTATTTGAAGAGGAAGGAATGTATTGACTTACGTGCTTTTTACCCAGAATACGCAGTTCCCTTTAAGGAACTATTTTCAGCAAAAAAAGCATGTTGGAAAAAAATGTGACTTAAGAGGTTTTTGAAATGACCGATTCAATTATTTCTGTAATTCACGGTGCTGACATGGTCTTTACCGCACTGAGATTCGATCTCTTTTTAATGTCTCCTATATTCAACCATGTTATCATCGTTTCAGTGATACCAGAATGATTGTTTAGAGGTATTTATGAAATTATATACCGCATTTATTAAGAACCTTCTAAATTTGGGAGATCGCATAAGAAATTTCGCCAAAGTTGACTTTCGGCAAAGTATTTATTTGCGTAAAATGACGGCCGTTTATGGGAATAAAATCATAATCACACAAAGAAACTCCGTGTTTACACAACTTAGGTTATTTACTCCTTTGGTATTAAGTGTATGAAATTATACGATTAAGAAATGAGTAAAGAGCGTTTTAATTGTTGGTAATCTTACAAACATGGAAACACGGAATTCTTTTGTGTGATTTTAAAGGACCGTCACTTTACGCAAATAAAATTATACAAGACCCGTCATTTCTTTGTGATACAAGACCCACTCAACTTTTTTTTTTTTTTTTTTTTTTTTTTGCAATTTACTAATATTTTTTAATATAGCAAATGTTTAAATCAGTTATTAATTAGTAATAATTTTGAAATTAGCCTTCTCTTAGCCTCCATCCAGACTTCTCTTAGCTCTTGTCGTCTGCTTACTTTCTCTATCCTTCGTTCTCTTGCCCTCTTCTTCACAAACTGGGATTTGGATGGAGCTCATTCCATTTCCCTCCAATTTTTGTGACAATTAATCTGTTGTACTATTGCGTTCAGTACCTTTCTTTGTATTTTATTTTTTCTACGATGTTGTCAAGGCTACATGTACATAGAAGTATACTTAGGGTTCACAAAAGAACATACCAACTTTTAAAGGCGAAAACAACTTACTGCCACTCTGTAAATCATTCTGAAGTTTTATTTATTTGTCGAGACGTTTCGTAGGTGCTTGCATGAGCATGATATGAGCGGCTATCGTTTGGGTATCGTTAGTGTCCAAATGTTAAACCCACAACAGAAATTCTGTGTTATTGTATTGAATTTGGTAAAACTGATTCGGTGACATGTGTTCAACGCGCATTTCGGGCCAAATTTGGAACTAAATCTTCCAATAGATGGAATATCCTACGTTGGTTTCATCGGTTTACTAAGAATGCAAAGGCAAGGTCCAGGAAAGCCAAGAATGTCGGAAGACAATGTTCAATGTGTTTAGCAAACGTTCGCTCGTAGTCCGAGAAAATCGACTCGCCGAGCCAGCTCGGAACTCCAAATTGATTATGATGACATCAAGTGAAAAGTGTTGAGGAAGCTGTTGGTTATGAAACCTTATAAATTACAGCTTGCAGTAAAGCAATATTTCGTATGCATGGTAAACTTAATCGCTACAAAGTAAGCCCACGTTCAGACTTCTCGTGGCGATCATAAACTAAACTTCAGATTGTACCTTTCAGAATGATGTTTTGATTAAATCTGGGACTTGTATAGTGGATAACTATTGCCGCTTAAAATGGGCATATAATTTTATTATCATCCTGTTCATTCTCTTTTCAGCATTCCCTTGATAGAGCCGACCACAGTAAAACCAATCAGGGAAGATCTGGATAAAGAAAACTTCACCCTTTTAATGGAACTTAAAACACATAAGTGTGCTTGTTTAAAGCAATGTGAGGAAATATATTTCGCTGTCGATAGTACACACAAAGAATCATTGTCGTCAGAGTGGACCGAAATACATTTTTCAATGGGTATCTCATACCATTTCCAAGAACTTCTCGCTTACGACGAACATATGCTGATCCTAGACATTGCTGGAAACGTTGGCTTTTATTTTGGTTGGTCCATTTTGTCATTGGCTCATTTGATCTATAACTTTCATACTGTTTGCTCTATAGGGAAAAAGAAAGCAGTTTTGCTCTCTCGAGATATCATCAAGGAGAAAACAATCAAATTACTGCGCACCAAAATGGAAGAGAAATCCCATAAAGCAAACTATCAACATTATCTGAAAAGCTTCTTTCGTACACGTCTGTTACTTCGAATCAGTACTCCCGCGTTTTTGCTTTTACTACTGCTTACCAGCAGTCGTCTTCTTTACTACCTCAGTGATCCAACAGTCAATGAAATTGGGTATGACGACATCAAGGACTTCACATGGCCTACGCGACTTCGTCCGTGCATTGAAAATGAGAATATACGTTACGAAAAGTTGCGTTTTAAAATTCCACAAGAGTCATCATTCCTGGAACTGTTAGGCAAACTTACTGACAATATAACAATGATCTGGGATTCGACCAAACCGCTGCTAAACGTAAGTAAAAATATTTTTATTTCTATTACAAGTATTGCATAGTAATTTAATATAAGGTACAGCAGACCACCAGTGACAGGCTTTTTTCTCGGAAATTCGACGTCCTAAACTTTCGTTAGTAAAAACTTTCAGGAGAAGTGGAGATTTAAGTTCATTAAAATTCAAATTGCCGTCCATTTTTCTTCTTCCGTTTGCGCAGTTTGCTCCTCGCGCTAGCCGAGAGGTCCTAATTATGCGTTAGCCTTCTGCGTGTCCTTCTTATTCGGTCTTGTACAGGTATTGGACATTGAAACTGAAACACCTTCGCAAATAGCACTGGTTACTCCCAGGGCTGAATAGAACCTTCTGCTAGGTAATTAATCGTATGCATATCAATGAAT
>JAHWFO010073996.1:81074-112190 GCA_023313115.1 Rhysida immarginata
GGTGCCCCAACACCTTATTAAATAAAGATTTTGGATTTCTACCAGGTGTTTCAGTTTCAATGTCCAATACCTGTATATCCTTCCTTATTGTCATCAGTTTTTGGTACACAATTTCCTTTGCCCGTTCCCAGAGGAAAACATCAAAGAGAGTAAGATCTGAAGACCCGTGCTTAAGCGTCCAGCCCTACTAATCCATCGCAGTACTCGAGAAACGTGGAGGCAACCATCCTACTGAAACTATGGAACATGAGAAAGAAGGCCAGTTCTAACTATTACAATGCTAAAAAAATTCGGGGTCACACGCCTTCAGACCAAAGGCACCGTAAACAATGGATATCCGATTCGCCTGTTCGCATTGCAATAAGTTTCCTTTTCATTTTACTTTTTAACCGACGAAAAAAAATAAGGAAGTTCTCAAGTCGACGCGAATATATTTTGTTTTTTTACGTATGACCACGCTTAATTTTTTACGGTGTAGTCCGATTTTGATGATTCTTTTTTTATTAGATACAGTATACCTCGAAATTGGTCGTGAATGATTATAAGGTAAAATTAATAATAATCCAAATTGGTTCAAAAGTACGTGGTTTACTGGATAATTATGGTCCATTAGAAACTTACAATAATAACAAAGGGCGGTTACAAATATGGTTCCGTGAATGGTTTAGTTTAACCTTTCTCTACTTGGTTATGTCATTCCTTAATGGTTTATTATGTACCGAAAGTTGCTTTATAAGTCAATTTCAGTGTGGGAAAACGTGTCTGTCTGTCTGTCTACCTGTCTGACTCTCCGTCCGTCCGTAACTCTAACTCCTCCGAGGCTATTAGAGGTTTTCAAAATCTATTTTCGTCAGTCGATGACTATGAATCATGGCACAAACCAATCACAAATATTACTTAAATCGGTTCAATGGCACGTGCACAAATGGTACCTCAATTTTTCCGCCAAGCAATTTTCAATGGCAAGATATATTAGGAATATGTTAAACAAATGATAATGACGAGATAGAAGCGGTTATTCATTGCTATTTACGTGAATCGAAGAATATGGTACATGGCACGAACCAATAACAAATATTATCCAAATCGTTCAATAGCACGTCCACAAATGGTACCTTCACGACTCCATTTAGCATTTTTCAATGAAGAGATATATTAATATATCAAACAAATCGTAATGACGAGATAGGCGCATATATAAATTACTATTTTCGCCAATTAATATATATGGTTCCAAGAATGAAACATTCTGAAAATGGTTGTAATCGAAACAAAGGAACGTGCTCTAATTGTACCCAAATGACACCCTCAAATATTTTAAATGATAAGATATGGCATGTAATATATCAAACGACTTGGAATGATGTGCCATGAATGAATATTTACTTACTTTTCAAACACGCTTATCCGTTAGGGTCGCGGGGGTAGCAGCCCTATGGAGAATCTCCAGTTATCGCGATCTTCCGCCATCAAGCGCATGTCCTCCTTGTTGATACCCAAACGACTCGAACCCAGATTCTCCATGTCGTCTAGCCACCTAGTTCTAGGCCAACCCCTTGGTCTCTTACCCACCGGCTTGGAAAATAACAACTGCCTAGGAAGGTCAGTTTGTGGCATCCGTATCACGTGGCCATACCAGCGCAACTGAGATCACTCAATGCGGAGAAGTAGCGATTCAACACCTAAAGGCTCCCTTATCGTGCTGCTGTGCACTCCATCTAGTAGGGTAACACCTGCCACCATCAGAAATCTCATTTCGGCCGCTTGTACCTGCGATCGCACTCTTTAGGTCATTACCCAAACCTCATGACCATAGGAGAGGTTGGCTTTGTTACCCACTTCGCGTTTCGTTACCGCGCATCGCCACAGTTCACGTCTGACGCAGATTGCTGCACCGATCTGAGCATCCAATTCTTTCTCCTGCCGTCCATCACTCGTGAATGCAATCTCGAGATATTTGAATTTCTTCACCTGTCTCAATGAGGCTCCCCTAACATGAAGAGCGCACTGAGCAGGCTGTCTTGAAAGTACCAGAACCTCAGTTTTAGCCACACTGATCTTCATCTCAGCTTCTTCACATTTGGCTGCAAACCGGTCTAGTGCATGCTGAAGGTTCGTGCGAGAAGATCAAAGGAGGACAAGTTCGTCAGCAAAGAGCAACCTCTCTACTAGGCAGTCGCCCACACAAACACGCTGTTCGCCTCGGCTGCCCCTATCCATCCAGTCCATAAAGATAATGAACAAGAGGGGTGACAGTACGCACCCTTGGAGGTGTCCATATCCACGGTGGACGCTCCTGACTTAATGCCAATTATTTGGACACATATCTCAGAGCTTTCGTACACAGACATGATAGCAACCAGTAATTGCCCTTCCACTCCATACTCTTGCAACATTTGCCAGAGCTTCGCCCGAGTAACTCTGTCATATGCTTTTTCGAGGTCCACAAACGCCTGACTGGATGCCCCCTTACCGTGGGTCTGGGGTTTGGGTGCTTTAGAGATTCTATGAGCTATGCTGGTTGTAGCACTGCTACTTAAAGGTCACCCTTACCAGAAAGGTCATGGTTGCGAAGTGAGACGAAGAGTATCCAAACAAACATATATCTCATGATGTCGACGAATGAGAGAATTCATAATGCATCGTGTTGGCGCAGGTTAAAGTCACCCGCGTTCGGGAGTTATGCAGAGGCTCTCGTTCGAAAAATAGTCGACAGTCTCCCGGCTGTTATCTCGGACCAATGCCTCCGAGAAGCCCCACCACTGCACTCGCTATGCGCTTGGGGAAAAGGTCGGGGGCAGCGCATGCATTTACCCAGGATGAGAAACGGGTAAAGCGACAACGGGATCGGATGTTGTCAATCGGCACTTGGAACGTATTCTCCATGACAGGAAAGGAATCAGAGTTAGTGGAGGAAGCCAAACGATATCGACTGGATATCATAGGTATTACCTCACGAAACGTCCGGGTTCTGGAACTGTGGACTTAGAAGGTGGGTGGAAGCTCTTCTACTCAAGTGTCGACCCTAACATGACTGCCCAGGCAGGACTAGGGATACTCATAAGTACCTGGCTGGCAGATTGTGTTGCAGATTGGACCCCCTTAGGTGGAAGATTGTGTCTCCTGAGGCTTCAGCTGGGGAAATGGTCTCTCTGTCTCTCTATTCGTTGCATATGCTCCGATGAAGTACTCACTCTTTCTAGATGAAGTTGATGCTGCTCTTGGCAGGAGAGGGATCTGCGCAGATTCTGTCATCCTGGTGAGCGACTTCAATGCACATGTAGTCTGATGACTAAACGTGGAAACGCGTGATTGGGAGTAATGGTAACCCCGATTTAAATGCGAATGGAAGGTGCTTGTTGGATCTCTGTTGCAACAATGGACTTTACATCACAAATACCTTCTTCCAGCACAGGGATGTCCATAAGTTTACCTGGTACAGGGATGCAACGGACCAGAGGTCACTAATTGATTTTGTAATCGTATCAGCCCACTTATTCCGATCAGTGTTGGATATTCGTGTGAGAAGAGGGGCAGAACTGTCAACTGATCACCATCTTGTTGTCTGCACCTTATGGTTCTCTGAATCCATGCCAATCAAGCGAAACGCTATGTTCAGACAGACTTGGCGCATCAAATGGGAGGCATTAGAGGATAGAGCTGTGAGGAAGACCTTTGCAGATAACATATCTTCAAGTTTCAAAGAACCACCCAGTGATCGTGGTACTGTTGAAGAGGCGTGGCAGTTGTTTAAAACTGTTGTGATTACTTCGGCTGCATTGTGCTGTGGTCGTAAGCGGATGAGTGTGGTGCAGGGCGGTGAGAGAAAGACTGCATGGTGGAACGGTGAAGTCCAAGAAGCTGTCAAGGCAAAGAAGGAAGCCTATTTGCTATGGCTTGCAAATAAGTCACCTTCGAGTCAAGTGCGGTACACTAAGGCGCGAAAAGCAGCAGTAAAGACAGTATAAACAGCTAAAGCCAAGGCCTGGGAGAAGTTCGGGGAGAAATTGAGGGGAGACTATGGTTCGGCAAACAAGGTATTCTGGCAGACCGTGCGCCGCCTCCGTGGAAAAAAATCTCTTTCATATGAGGTATATGAGGTGCACCTTGGAGCGGAGAATAGTCACGGTAATATCACTGAAGCAGAAGTCAGATGGGCAAATAAGTCTCTGAAGCCTGGCAAAGCTGCAGGTGATGATGAAATCCGTTCCGAGATGTTAAAGGCCCTAAATCAGGATAGTATCCCGTACCTGACTGAGTGTGTCAGGTTGCTGGATATCTGGCCAGGCCCCTAAGCAATGGCAGACAGGAATTGTGATCCCTATCTTCAAAAAAGGAGATTAGAGAGATTGCGACAACTATCGGGGCATCTCTTTGCTCAGCATTCCTCTAAAAGTGTACGCTTAGTGTCTGGAGTAGAGAGGTCGGGAAATAGTCCACTCCATTATGTCTGGGGAGCAGTGTGGTTTACGACTTGGTCGAAGCACGACGGATTACATATTTGCTCTAAAGCAAATCTTTGAGAAATCTTGGGAGTATGCAAAAGAGGTCTATTCTTGCTTTGTGGGTCATGAATGAATATAATGTAAAATTAATGATAGTCGAAATTGGTTCCATAAAACCTGGTTTAGTTGAACCATTGTTTTTCAATGGTACTTTCAATGCTAAAATATGGCATGTAATATTTCAAACAAGAAAAAAACAACATGGCAAGAATGAATATATAAAAATAGTTATAAACTTCGTAGATTACTGAATTTGAATCAATGGAAACTGTTTTAAGGTTTTCAAAAGCACTTCAAAAATTTTGGAATTATGTTTCAAACAGTTTGTGCCGGAGCTTCGTTTAGCCTTTCGATACTTGGTTATGTCATTCCTTAATTGTTTATTAATATAGCTTCTCTTCATTGAAAGTCTTTCCTCGCGCTAATCTATACTCTCCTCGCGTTTTAATCTGTTTCTCTTTGCATAGGCTTTCAACCTTTTTTTCTCATTGTGAGATTCTTCTAAATATCGTTTTTTCATACGAGCAGCATTTTTGTAAGCCTACCTATGTTGGTATAAAAATACTGTTCTTTTGTAATTATTTATTTTATACGAATAACAAGTAATTGTTAAAGTACATAACTATTTCATTGAACAGTTAATAATTCATGTAAGGTGAGTAAGTAAGTCTATGTAATAGTAAACATAAATTAGTAGATAATATTAGAATTTGTACATTTAAGCCACAAAAAATTATAAAATAAAAACTTTTTTAAAAAAATGAAACCGACGAAAAAAGAAACTGAAAAGGGAAAAATAAATTAAATCTTTTTAGTTTAAATTTAAATGTATTCAGACTCCTTTTAATGGGGAAAATCGTAAAATTAATAAAAACAAAAAAATAAATAATAAATAAAGTCACCAATCTTGAAAAACGATGAAGAAATTTGTGAGACGGAAGAAAACTCAAAGGATGTAGTCTATTGAAAATGTTATTGATAGCAGAAATAAACCCAGTCTATTGAGGATGTAAATGAAGTTTTATGAAGATAATGTTGATAGGGAAAAAACGATAATCTTGAAGGAAGTGTTGTTTTTGAGATACAGATGAAATTTTGAAGAGGATGGTCCAAATATTTGGGGTAAAATTTATATAAAAAAACGTTTTCGATAATATTTCCCATCATTAGTTGGATTATACATTTTTAATGGTGAAAACAGTTGAAATAAGAATTTAACAATTGATATGTAGGTGATGAAGCTAAGTTGGTTGTAATTGTTGGTTATGATTGTTGGCTATTGCATACTAGGGTGATTGTTGTTTATAAGTAGTGTCCATTTATTGTTTGTCTCTATTGATGGCTTGGCTAAATTTTTGTTATTTGTAATCATATTTATTGTTTCTTTAATTAATCTTTTTTATAATTTTCTTCTTTTCCAATGGTTTTTGTGTTATTCCAATCTGGTGTGTGGTTTTCTTTGATACAATGATTTACTAAATGGTTGTTTTTGTCTTTGTGGCGGAGTTCTCTTTCATGTTTTTTTTAATCTTATTTCTAATTGTCGTTTAGTTTGAACTGTGTAGATATGTTCACTATTTTTACATGGTATTTGATAAATTATATTTCTAGTGTTCCATTTTTCTTTATTATTTTGACATATTTCTTTGAAATTGATATTTGTGCTATTATTTTGATTGATTGTTGTTTTTAGGTTAGTGGTGGTTATTAATGTTTTAGTAATGTTATTTGTTATTATTGGTATGATTTTTATGTTTGGTATTTGTTCTAATATTTTTTTCTGTTTGTGGAAAATTTTATTATTATATTGTATTGAATATCTTTTTTGTTGTTCTTGTTGAATTGGTATAGTTTTTGTTGTATTGTTTGTAAACGCATCTATCAAATCTATAGTTTTTGTCTATGAAAGTTATTGGATATTTGTTTTTTATTAGGTTCTGTTTAGGTTTTTTTAAATTTGTAGGAATATATTTCGGGGACGTAAGATTTTTTATTCCTTGTAAATATTGTTGTTAACAAAAACAATCATACGTCTTCCTTGTTTTGACAACAATATGGGAGTGTTGTATAACTTTATTCAGGAGAATAAAGAAAACAGAGGGAATACAGAAGAGTTCTTTACAGCAACGCCAACTAGTAGCAAAGGGGTAAAAATACAACAAATAAATATATCTCCAACATCCCCCTGGGTTTGGTAGCCTGTCAGGCCATCAAACCACATTGAAGTCGGCACCAATCATTTTTCAAACGGGGTATCGATTTTGTCAGAAAGTCTGCAATCATTTCGTTTGTGTTGATTCTTTTAACTAGGATTTTTCTTCTCTGCACGGCTTCTCTACATAGATGATGTTGAACGTCGATGTATTTCGTGCGGTTGTGAAATACTGAGTTCTTTGTCAGATCTACCGCTCCCTTGTTATCACCACTGATCATTATTGGACTTGCCGATTGAAGAATCTCAGTAGAAAATTTTTGTAGCCAGATGGCCTCCTTTGCTGCAGCGGAAAGGGCCATATATTCCGCCTCTGTTGTGGAATCAGCCACTGTTGGTTGTCGTCGGCTGTTCCATGTTATCGCACCACCAGCTAGGAGAAATACATAGCCAGTTGTTGAACGTCTTGTATCAATGCAGTCAGCAAAACTCGCATCACTAAATCCTTCAATGTTGAGATAGCCATCTCGTCGGTACACCAGCTTAACTTCAGCGGTCCCCTTGAGGTAACGCAGCACTCGCTTCGCCGCTGACCAGTGAGCTTGTCCAGGATTCTCGCAGAATTTCGCCAGTTTACCAACGATGTGAGCGATGTCTGGTCTTGTTACTTGGGAGGAGTGCAGTAAGTTTCCTATCAGGGATCGATATGGAATCTTTTTCATCTCGTTTCGGTCAGCATTGCTCGTTGGTGATTGTGCCTTTGAAAGCTGCAGTTTGCTTTCACTAGGAGTGGCAACAGCATTACAATCAATCATGTTGTATTTCTTCAGCATTTCTAGGATGTATTTTCTTTGACTCAGCGTTGTCGTGCCTGTTCGTCTGCTGCGTTTTATCTCTATGCCTAAGACTTGTTGAACAGGTCCAAGCTCCTTCATCTTCAACTTTGCTGACAGTTCAGTCTTTGCCCATGGATATATCAACAGGTCATCAACATATATCGCAATTATTAGAAGTCCTTCTGTCAGTGTCTTAATATATACGCAATCGTCAAAGTTTGATTGTGTCATTCCCATTGATTGAAGATGGCTAGTTAATAGCTTGTTCCAAACGTGCCCTGATTGCTCAAGTCCGTATAATGTTTTTCGGAGACGGCAGATTCGACTTTTACTTGAATTAGTTTGTGTACCCTTTCCTTTGCCGTTTACCGTGTGCAGTGTTGGTAATTTCACATAGATCTCTTCTTCTAAAGATCCCTGAACAAAGGCCATAACCGCATCCATCTGTTCGATCTCGTAGTCGTTAATCGACGCAAAGGCTAGTAAGGCGCGGAGAGATGAGTATCGTATGACTGGAGAAAATGTGTCATCATAATCCAGTCCAGGAATTTGGCTACATGCTTTAGCAACTAACCGTGCTTTGTAGCGGTCGATGGAACCATCTTGTTTTCGTTTGAGTTTAAAAATCCATTTATATTCGATTGCTGAACGTCCTGCTGGTAAAGTAGTTTCTTCCCAAGTGCCGTTGTCAACATGTGCTTCATATTCTTCACGCATCGCCCTTTCCCATTCAGCAGCATCGTCGCGGTTCAACGCTTCGAGAATGCTACATGGGTCATCTGTTTGCTGATTAAGGTCTCCAACCATCATTTCGAGAGGGTGGCTGTCGTCATCACTGTCATTTTCTTCCATTGCTGTTAGATTAGTGACGTAATCATCCAAATACAAAGGTCGGTGTCTCATTCTCGTTGATCGTCGTATTTGTAAATTCTGTTCTCCTATGGCCGTTTGTTTTTCAGTTAATGGGGTCGGCATGTCCGGGATTTCAAAATGGGAATCACAGTCCTCTTCTCTTATGGCCATTTGGTCTTCCTCTTGTAGTGTAGTGAAGTCACGTGATGTGTTATACATCTCGTCTTCTAAAAAAATGACATCTCGCGATACTTCAGTCTTGTGCGTTCTCGGATTTATTAGTCGATACGCTTTGCAGTTTTTAGCATAGCCAACAAATATCATCTCTTTGCTTTTAGGATCCCATTTCTTTCGTTTCTCGTCTGGGATATGAACGTATGCTTTGCAGCCAAAAATGCGAAGGTTTGATAAATTCGGTCTCTGTTTATGCCAAGCTTCATATGGCGTCATTCCATGTACTGCAATTGTTGGTGACATGTTCTTTAAGTATGTTGCGGTATTCACTGCTTCAGCCCAATATCGTTTATCGAGATTAGCATCATATAACATGGATCTCGCACGTTCACACAAAGTTCGGTTCGTCCTCTCTGCAACGCCATTTTGCTGTGGAGTGTATGCAGCAGTCACCTGATGGATAATTCCAGCCTTTTGTAGTTCGTTTCTTAGATATTGGTTCACATATTCCGTTCCTCGGTCGCTTCGGAGGATTTTAATCCGTCTATTAGGTTGATTTTCAACCAGCGCGCGATATTCAATAAATCTTTCTGTGACTTGCGACTTGTGTTTTAAAAAGTAGACAATCGTATATCTCGTATTGTCATCAATGAAGGTCAGAAGGTAGCGTGATCCTCCAAATGACTCTTGTTCCATAGGTCCGCACAGATCTGTGTGGATATTTCCCAAAACAACAGTCGCTCGAATCGGTCTCTTTTTGGGAAATGGCAATCTGGCTTGTTTTCCTTTAGGACAGCTCGTGCATCGAAATTCGTTATGATCATCAAACTCAATACCGTCAGCCATTTTACGAAGTTTTCTAAGATTATCCTGTCCTAAATGTGCGGTTCGACGATGCCAGAGTTGAATTCCTTCGTTTTGATTCGATTTGCACAGATAAGTCTGTTCATTTGTTGCCAAGTCCACTGTATACAGCGCGTTACCTCGTCCTGTGCCAGTCAGCATCAATTTATCTGCCCTGAAGAGGTGCGCTCGTTCTCCTGTGAAATATACTACAAGGCCATGCCTCTTTGCAAGCCATTTTGTGGATATTAGGTTTATTGGTAGGTTTGGAACGTAATACACGTTTGAGATTGTTATTTTAGCTGTGGCTTCACCTCGTTGTATCGTCAGTGGTAAAGTTCCATAGCCTTGCGTCCGTATCTGTCCATTTGCTGTCAGTACAGACTGAGGGGTGTCTTCAACATAATTAATCAAAAGGTGTTTCATGCCAGTCATATGCCTTGATGCACCAGAGTCAAGGTACCATTGGTCGGACCTGGGGGTATCTGCGATGAATGTATGAAACAGTGTTCCTTCCTCGATTGTTGAAGATGATGCAGGATTCTTAACTGTTGTTGCCATCGCTGCCTTAATGTGGCGTGGAGGTTTCGTGCATTCAGCCATTTTGTGCCCATTTTCAAAGCAATTGAAACAAGTGTGCGTTCCCGGTGCTAGGTTCCGTCCGTTCGATGCTTGGCCTCGTCGTCTACCACGTTCTGTTCCCCGTCCACGGGTGTATCCACGGCCTCTATATGAAGTACTGGTGATTTGTTTCGATGCCAACACAGATTCTGTTCCGTCAGACTTCAGGGTATTTCGACTTTCCAATAACTTTTCACGAAGAAAATCCGTGGACAATTCGGTTCCACAGTTCGTTAGTGCGATACACAAGGCGTCGTATTCGGAAGGTAAGCCAGCAAGTATTATGTAGGCTAACACTTTATCTGAAATTTCAGTTTTTAATGACTTTAGTTCACGAGCATACGTCATCATTCGGTTTAAATAGTCATTCATATCACTGCAATCAGTTAAATTTGTTTTTATTAGTTTTCGTATCAAGTCGGCTTCTCGCGATGCCCCAATTGGTTTGAAAAGTTTCTCTAGTTTCTGCCATGCCTGCTTGCCCGATGTGCAATCATGGAGCTCATCAAAAATTTGTGGTTTCACTCCTTCCACGATGTAAGATAGTGCTAATTCGTCTTTATCGACATCTTGCGCCACCTCCGCATCTATGATTCGCTTCCAAAAACCTCTTCTGATTAAATACTTGCGCATCGCAAACGCCCATTGCATGTAATTTTCTCTTCCTACGAGTTTAGGATGGGAGAACTGTCCATTATTATTTTCTGTATTCATGGCGCCAAAGTTTCTTTTTTTTTAAACCTACCTTTTTTACAGGATGAATTTGTTAATCTCTGCTATTCTTATCTTAGCACAGTTCTCACCAAAAAAAAATTACAAACGATTGTTTTTGTTTTCGTACTCACAATAGAGGAATTTTTTCAGTTCATTTTTCAAAATAGTGTCCACAAATTTCATGGATGGTCATCTAAGTGATTCGATTTTTTTTTATGATTCTCGTCTCGGGCTAGGCCCATAACCTGTTAACAAAAACAATCAAACGTCTTCCTTGTTTTGACAACAATACGGGAGTGTTGTATAACTTTATTCAGGAGAATAAAGAAAACAGAGGGAATACAGAAGAGTTCTTTACAGCAACGCCAACTAGTAGCTAAGTGGTAAAAATACAACAAATAAATATATCTCCAACAATTGTTTAATAGTGTTAATTTTTTGGTGTGTGGTTTGTTGTGATAAGTAATGTGGTATGTTGTTACCTTTTGTTGGTTTTTCATATATCTTAAAATCTAGATTATTTTCATTTTTTATAATGTTTATATCTAAAAATGTGATACGGTTGTTGGTCATGCTGTTGTGTGTAAATTTTAAAGGATATCGTTCTTCTAATGGGTATATTAATATTTCTATTGGTCATCTACATATCTCATCCATATTTTTATGTGTTGTTTGTGTTGTGATTTGTTTAGTAAATTGTGCTCCATGTTATTTAAATAGATGTTGGAAAGAATTGGTGATAATGGGCTACCCATGGGTAAGCCTTCAATTTGTGAATAAATTTTTTCATTGAATTTTAATTGATTGTTGGTGAAGCATAACCAACAATTACAACCAACTTAGCTTCATCACCTTTATATCAATTGTTAAATTCTTATTTCAACTGTTTTCACCATTCAAAAATGTATAATCCAACTGATGATGAGAAATATTCTCGAAAACGTTTTTTTATATAAATTTTACCCCAAATATTTGGACCACCCTCTTCAAAATTTCATCTGTATCTCAAAAACAACACTTCCTTCAAGATTATCGTTTTTTCCCTATCAACATTATCTTCACAAGACTTTAGTCTGACCCATTTGCTGAGTGACCAGTGCTTGTTTTCCAGCAGTTGGTGACAGCCACTGGTTTGTTTGTCCGCCAGCAGATCTTCCATCATGAAACCCCCCTTTATTGTTACAAATTCAATTTTGTTTTACAAACCTTAGAGGTGGGATGGAATCTTCATTCTTAATGAACTTACTTATATTGCACACTTTGCCTTGCGTGGTGGGTCATGAGATATACCGGGTGATCCAAAAGTGTATTTCATCTACATCCTCAATAGACTGGGTTTATTTCTGCTATCAACAACATCTTCAATAGACTACATGCTTTGAGTTTTCTTCCATCTCACAAATTTCTTCATCGTTTTTCAAGATTGGTGACTTTAGTTATTTATTTTTTTGTTTTTATTAATTTTATGATTTTCCCCATTAAAAGGAGTCTGGATACATTTAAGTTTAAATTAATCATTTAAACTCCTTAGATCAATAAATCTTTTTAGTATTAATAATGATTAATATGTAAATTTCTAAACTAATGTAAGTACCTGACTAATTTTGAGTCGGCGCCAAACTAACAATCAAGCAAATTAATAATAGCTTTAAAAAATAAATAAAGCAATATCAAAATGCAACGTGAAATCTCTAGCGATAAACAATTACATTTATCATATCCGGTCAATTTAGATCATTGCATGAAAAGGCGGGGCCAACGATATAACGGGCCTCAGCCAACATCTGCTAGAGAGAAGGCCTGCAGATAAAAGGTGTATACATTTTTACATCATCATCAAGCGGCCAAATTTAGGGCTTATTATTGGTAGAAATACGATTAACAATAGTCGCTTGATGATGATGTAACTATGTATACACCCAAAGCCAGCTAGATAAACAGGCCCTGAAGCGAAATAGTCATCTGACCATCTTAGTCCGAGTAATAATGTAACCTTCATTGTTTTCAACAAACGAAAAAACATTGATTGTTAAATTCCAAGATAAAAACAATGAAGGTTACATTATTACTCGGACTAAGATGATCAGGTGACTTTTTCGTTTCAGGGCCTGTTTATCTACAATACTCATTTCCAAAAAAGTTGGGACAGTGCAACATATAAGAAGAACTCCAACACATTTGTTTGGATTATTGTATTGCCGTTTATTTCAACGCATTACAATACATAAACGAAAAATTAGGCATGGGATCACATATCTTATAGGCTTAAAGAAAGATACAGGTGGTTTTCCTGTTTGGCACGTGCAACACACTCCCAAAAAAGTTGGGACAGCACGGCGTTTACCACGGTGTGGCGTCACCTCTCCTCTTGATGACACACTGTAATCTTCTGGGCATCGATGACACCAATTTTTCTAACACCGTAACCGGAATTCTGTCCCATTCCTGTTGGATATAGGTTTTCAGCTGTTCAACTGTCCGGGATCGTCGCTGTCGTAGTTTTCGTTTAATAATACGCCAAACGTTTTCTATAGGCGACAGATCTGGGCTGCAAGGGGGCCAATCCAACATACGAATGCGCTGCCGACGTAGCCATGCAGAAGTTATGCGCGCCGCATGCGGTCTGGCGTTGTCCTGTTGAAATATACACTGACGTCGTCCAAACAGGCGCCTCTTAGATGACACCATAGTTTGTTCCAGGATCTGTATATACGCTTCAGCATTGACGGTGCCATTGCAGATTCGCAAGTCTCCCATTCCATGGCCACTAATACAGCCCCAGACCATGACAGACGGTGGTTTCTGTACCGAACGCCTGTAGCACGCGGGAATATCCTTTTCGTCTTTGGTCCGGAGTGTACGGCCTCCATTATTTCCGTAAACAATCGTAAAGGTTGATTCATCGGACTACAATATGTTCTTCCAGCGTGCTTGGGACCAATTGCGATGGGCTCGAGCCCATATCAGACGGCGACGTTGCGGTCGTTTGTTGATGTATGGCTTCCGTTGTGCACAGTATAACTTGTTTGCATTTGTGGATGCACCGACGTACAGTATTCAACGATAATGGCTTCCCGAAGAAATCGCGGGCCCACGTGGCTATGTCCGTAATCGCAGCATTCCTATGCGTGACGCAGTGACGTCGGAGGATCCAAAGAGCTCGAGCATTCAGAATAGGTTTTCTACCTTGGCCTTTCCGAACTGTGATCTCACCACTATCTCGGTAGCGCTTGATAATATTATGTACTGTAGATGATGACAGGTTAAATCTTCTGGCTATTGCACGCTGAGAAACGTTGTTTGTGAATTCTTGAATGATTCGAACACGAAGATCTTCGCTAACTGGCTTGCCTCGACCCATCGTTCCGAATAAGTTATCTGAACGACGGATGGCAACTGTTATTTATACGGAATGTAGTACGACGTCATCATTCTAGATTATTCCCGAACAATTCGGAAGGTTCCACTACTAACGGCGCTTTCTACAACGTATGTCCCTACTATTTTGGAACGCGTTGCAACACCCCCATTCAAAATAAACGTCCCGGCCACGATACAAAATGCTTTGGTGCACACAGTATATTTATGTCATTTCATAAACGTATCTGCTATTTTGTATTCGCGAGAAAGTTTTGTTACATCATCCCTTTTTTTTTTTCTATATATTTTGCACTGTCCCAACTTTTTTGGAAATCAGTATTGTAGCTTGCCTTGGTATACACCTTTTGTCCGCAGGGTTTCTCTCTAGGAGGTTTTGCCCCAGCGCGGAAAAGTCACCTGACCCAACACCTGCTAGAAAGAAAGCCAAACAACTAAAACGTCATACATTGTTACGTCATATTTCGACCATTGTTAATCATATTTCTACCAATAAGCCTTAAATTTGGTCGAAATATGATGATGTAACAATGTATGATCTTTCAGTTGTGAGGCTTTCTTTCTAGAAGGGTTGCCTGACCATACAAGTCCGAGTAACAATGTAATTTCCTTGTTTCCATCTGAAATTTAACAGTCAGTAATTTTTCGTTTTTTGGAAATAATAAAGATTGAATTGCTGGCCGGAATAAGATGGTCAGGTGACTTTACCACGCTGGGGCAACACCACCTCTACACAAAGCCTGAGAGCTTATTATTGGTAGAAATGCGCTTAAAGATGACTACCTATGACATTTTAACAATATATGACGTATCGGCGCTCAGGCTTTCTCTTTAGGTGGTGTTGGCTGGGGCCCGTTATATCGTTAGCCCCGATGAAAAGGTCATAAAAGTGCTTGATTGTTAGTTTGGCGCCGACTCAAAATTAGTCGGGTACTTACATTAGTTTAGAAATTTACATATTAATCATTATTAATACTAAAAAGATTTAATTTATTTTTCCCTTTTCAGTTTCTTTTTTCGTCGGTTTAATTTTTTTTATATTTGCACATGATTTTTGCTTTGTGTTAAGTTTAGTTTGATTTTTGTTCAAAGCAACGAATAAAAACGACACATATTTCATGATGCTGAGGTAGCTTATAAAACTGTATAAAAGCTAACTCAGCTAAGCTTCAGGTAAATTTAGCACAAGAAATAATCCAGTGACGGATCTTCGTCAAAGAATGTTTCATGTTACAATGTCATTAATGTACTTTGGTAAGATTGTTGAATAAGAGATCTAAGGGTGAAGGTAAATGATGAAAGGAGCTTCGATGTAAAGATATCACGTGCTTATTGACTTTGTGAATGAGATCATTTAATCAGATTGATGACAGCGTGAGTTTACAGTGCCTGCAGCTAGCAGACATTAATGTACGAAGGACCCGCTTTCCAGATGGGTTGACCTTCCTTCTATTTTTCTTCCGTGGCTGAAACCCGATCCCAATCCTCGCCGCTAAAGGCAGATATTCAGGAAATTCAGGCAGAACGTTTTTCAAAAGTTCGACTTAACTACCTCGTTCAGATTACCCTGAGAGAAATACCGGCCGATAATGCGGCCTCCAATAATGCTACACCACGTATTCATACTCAAAGAAAGCCTACACGTTTTTGTAAACATATAGTCATTTCTTAATGCTTTCGGAGAAGGTTGATTAGGATCTATGGTAACGACGTGGAGGAGAGAGTTTACGAAGAAAACCCTTTTCTCCATCAAAGATCGCGTTTTATTTCGTGACCCTGGTTGCACCGCATCTTCCATTGTAGAAAAGATGTCTACAGAACGGCGAGGGCAATATTGTTCCATTCCTGTTTGCAGACTTTTCAGGGACGCTCAATGTTTGTTGGACGGCGTCGACCAAGAGTTCGTTTCAATAACCCAAATCCACAGAAATCCATCGGGGATGCATTTAGTGAATTGAGAGGGATATCATGAAAGGGTATAATGTGAATTCAAGTTTCATCTTCCACATGCAAAATATACTGGCTGACAAAACAAAGTTAAGCACCTAGGAGTGATTGAAAGTGAATGAAACGACATCTGATGAATGAACATGTGATTTTATTGTACTGATTACAATATGGGATGAAACAGACAACGCCGTTGGCAGTACAGGTGGAATGTTGGCGCCAGGTGAGCAGGGTGTGGCACCCCCTCTGGTCCCAATGCCATACCCCTATGCGGTTCGGAATGGTGTCAAAGAGCCTTTGGATCCTCTCCTGAGGCAAATCAGTCCACTGTTGTTGCAGCTGTCCCTCCATATCCCGCAGTTTGGTACTGGGACGGAGTCACCATCCAATGTCATCGCATACGTGTTCAATGATGGAGAAGTCCGGGGACCTTGCTGGCCACGGGAGGACCTGAACATGCTGTAGCCAGTCCATAGGCACACTTGCTTTGTGTGGGCGTGCGTTATCTTGTTGGTACAATGTCCCAGGGTGCTGTACAATGTCCAAGGGGTCGGACGTCCGGACGCAGAATGTCTGTGACGTATCGCTGTGCCGTAGCACTATTAGAGGTGACCTGAACGCATATCCGATGGCTCCGCACGCAATGATGCCACGAGTTATACCTGTGTATCTCTACACAATATGGCAGGGTTGTGCCCTCTGCCCTCGACGCCGTTATACGTGAACACGATGGTCATCGGAGGTCATGGAGAAGCGGGACTCATCACTAAACTTGATTCGATGCTATTCGTCCTCCGTCCTTGCCTCCCGGGCAAGGCACCACTCTAAACGCAGGACTTTGTGTTGTGGTGTTAATGGGAACCGACACATGGTGCGATAGGACGGCTGATACGAATGTTAGAGTTACTGCGGGACCTCACGGGCTGTTGTAGAATCTCCAGTACATGTTCGCGGATGGCGGGTGCCGATGCCATGGGATTCCTTAATGCTTGGAGCACCATACGACGGTCCTCCCTTTGGGGTGGTGTTTGTTGGTCGACTCGAACCTGCACGACGTGCATGGGTGCCCTCATGTATCCAACATCGGGCCACTGTGACATCTGAATGGCCCACATGCATGGCAATTGCACGATAAGACCAACCAGCCTCATGCAGTCCCACCATGCGACCCCTATAAAATGCTGTCCATTGGGGGATAGGATGTCTAACGCGTCTGCGAGGCATCGCGGGTGCTTTGTACAAAGTGCTGCAAATAAATACAGGACAGTACTGCCGGGTAGCCTATCCGCTCATACATTGTTACATCATCATATTTTGACCATTGTTATTCAAATTTAGGGCTTATTATTGGTAGAAATATGATTAGCAATTGTCGAATATGATAATGTAAATAATGTATGAGCGAATAGGCTACCCGGCAGTACTGTCCTGTATTTATTTGCAGCTCCTTATACAGTAAAGTAATCCTCTCTGAACTTTTTGCGTAACTGTCGGACTTACAGCAGTTAACTGGTAACAACTTAACAACATCAACATGGTGGTGACATCACGAATTCACTCTAGTGAGCGTTCTAGACAGTGCAGATCCTTGTGAATCTAATCGTTTACTCACACATCAATGGTATGCATGTGTACCGAAATAGGATAATATTGGACCACTCCTTCTGGGTGCTTCACTTTTTATTTTGTCAGACAGTGTATATTTTTTTTTTTTAATTTATTTTTATTAATTTTTATTTTTATTAATTAATTGGATCCAACACGTCCATCCTGGGCGTGTATGGCCAGAGGCCGACGAGTTGGGTCCCTGGATGGACCTGGATTCACGACTGCTGTATGATGGTCACAGCAGCCGGGGGGGGGGGGGAAAGATTGGCTATCACGGATGGTCACCCATCCAGTGACGAGCCGAATGAACTCGAATTTGACATATGGCAAGGCTTTTCTTGGTGAAACCAAACTTTCCCTTTTGTCCCTTCCATGCAATGTGGGGATTGGACTGAGAACATGCTGCTGATAGTAAATTGAGTTAACCTTAGCTTGCTGTCCACCCTTCAGATTTCCCTTCCTCCCTCTTACCAATTTATATACCTCCCCCTGGATCACAGAACAGGCAGGAATGGACTGGAACATACAGTAAAATATAACCATGTCGCATTTTTAAAAGTGTTTTTCTGCAACAAAGTATGCCTTTGTTATTTGTGAGCTTGCTGTTGTACGAGTGCACCGCAATTACCATAAATTCTTTCGAAAAACGTTCCTTAAATTCCACTTTTCGTATGACTTCTCTCCTTGTGGAATTGTTGCAATCGTTGAGGTAGAAGCACGGTTCATCAAAAGTGACAACGTGCTTCCATCGTTCTGGTGCGAGGTTCTTATCTCAGAGCGCCCGATAGTTCCTCTTCTTATCTGCGACGTGTTCGTGGCAGCAACTTATGCACAGGACTTGTGACGCTTTCCTAGTTGCAAGTCTTTGTTTTATTATTAAGTACGGAAAGGTGCTTTATTCTGTCAGTGTTGGGAAACGTGTCTGTCTGTCTGTCCGAAACTCTAACCACTCCGAGGCTAAGAAAGATTTTCAAAATCTGTTTTCGTCAGTCGATGAATATGGTTCATGGCACGAAAGAGTCACAAATATTATCTAAATCGGTTCAATAGTACGTGCACAAATGGTATCTTCACGACCCCACCTAGCAATTTTCAATGGAGAGATATACTAAGTAATAGTAATATATCAAACAAATAGTAATGACGAGATAGAGGCGGATATAAATTACTGTTTTTGGTTAGGTTAGGTTAGGTTAGGTTAGGTTAGGAGTCAAAAGTCTTACGCTTACTATAAGCACATTTATGGGCTTTATTTTTCATAGAGGTTAATAAGCCAGCAGTTATCCAAGGCTTTTTTGAAGTACTCCCAACTGTCTTATCAAAATAAAAATGTTTGCTATACTGCTCACACAAAGAACCATAAGCATTATTAGTTCTTTTATTAAATATCCAGTATTTTATTTAAATTCTCTGCTCTAAGAAAGTCAATTAAACAGTAGAGTTTATATTTCTTTAAGTCAAATTGGTATTTAAATTTATTATTATGCATAGGTGTTTCAAACACCGGGTGACTTTTAGCAAGTAGAAAGTTAAGTCATGATTAGATATATCAATAGGAACTGTGCCGGAGATATAATTACGAAAATAAATATTACTCATAATATGATCAATGCATGAAGTAATACTAATTGTAGTTCTTGTAGGTATAGTTTCATAATTTAGATAAAAATTGCTACTAAGAATATGTTTATACAGGGAGACAATAAAATATGGCAACAGAAATGGATGCGTCCAGGCGCGAATATATTAAAGCGCCACCAAATAATTTTTAATTCCTTGCAATGACTGAAAAGATTATTAATTCCGGTAAAACAAACAACAATTGCAGAAAACCAGAAAAAATATAAAAGGGGAGAAGAGATGTGGATATGTTCAATACAATAAAAGAAATAAAAGACTCTTTATTCACAACTTTTAAAAAAGAAAATATAACCTTATCCTGTACGCGCTTTATCAAGGGCAAAGCTCTCATCATTCAGCAGGTAGAATAGGGATTAACACAGGAGATGATACTGAGAGCTTCGCCCTTGAAAAAGTGCTTACAGGATAAGGTTGTATTTTTCTTTTTAAAAAATTGTTGTGGGTAAAGAGTCTTTTATTTCTTTTATTGTATTGCAATGACTGCTTGTTCTTGGGAAAGTCTTCCGTATCTCAACTTATTATGAGTTAATTGATGTGCGTTTTGAAATGTCAAGCAAACGCAGTGCAATGTTGGAGCGGTTTCGTCAAGGAAAGCGTCAATGTGAAATTGTTCGTTTGCTCAATGTTGGCAGAGACGTCGTCTCCAAAGCGGTCAAACGGTTCAAAGAGCTTGGCCATGAAGGCGACCGTCTCGGAAGAGGAAGAAAGCGTACCACCAACACGTCTAGGGACCGCAGAATCATCAAAAAGCGACTCCAGCGAAATCCGAGGGTCTCAATGAGACAAATTGCTCGTGAGACCGGAATCAATCGGGAATCGGTGCAACAGAGGAACTCAAACTCAAGCCCTACAAGCTCCTCACAGACGAAAACAAGCGCATCCTCTTCACAGACGAGAAGCTATTCACTGTGGAGCAGGCACACAATCACCAAAACGACAGAGTGTGGTCAGCAGAGGCACCCGGCACCTCTGCAGTCATCGAACGTCGCCCAAATCCGCAGTCCGTGATGGTCTGGGGCGGAATTTGCGCCAGTGGCAAGACACCCCTCGTTTTCGTGAACCAAGGAGTCAAAATCAATCAACAAGTTTACCCTCGTGACTTCTCGAGGGTGTGGTACTTCTTTGGGCTCGGCAGCATGTCGGCAATGCGGATTGGACCTTTCAACAAGACTCTGCACCAGCTCACAAAGTAAAAATGACGCAGGAGTGGTGCAAAAGCCATTTTCCGGATTTCATAACGTCTCAGCATTGGCCGCCCTGCTCGCCGGATCTCAATACGATGGATTACAACGTTTGGTTGATCTTGGAAGCCAAGACCTGTGCTAAATGCCACAACAGTTTGGAGTCGCTGAAGAAGTCCCTGCGCCAAGAATGGGACCAATTGTCGCCCGACGACTTGCGGTCCATTGCTGAAAATTTCAATACACGTTTGGGGCTTTGTATCGCCTCTAAAGGAGCCCACTTCTATTTATTAGTTGTCAATTGCTTTACTTTTCGTTTTTTGATTTAAAGAATTTGTAAACAATGAGTTGCCATAATTTATTGTGACCCTGTATTGGATACATTGTTTTGTTTCGTCCAAAATGTCAATATTAAAGTCACCAGCTATATAGCACACACTTTCAGTTTGCATTATTACGCTAACCTAATTCACTTTCTAAATCATAAAGGAATTCAGATAAAGCAGTAGGGAATTGTAGATAGTAATGACAGTATTAATATGATTTCCTTTATTGAGGATTTTTAGTGAGATATTTTCAGAAAAATCTGATCTAAATTTTTGTCTATAACTTTGTATGCAATATCTTCAGCGCCTTCAAATGTGCCTTGACCAAGAGGGACACCATGTTGAACACATTAAATGACTGTCCTTTATGGAGAACAGTCCAGCCTGTAATTCCAAACAAAATGTGTTGTAACTTTAGAACCATCACTGCTACTTTAAATGTGTTTACAGGAATGAAATTTTCAGAAAATGCTGATGTTATTTGATATATCACACGACTCCCTTTCCATTTAAAAAAAATTGACTTAGTTTCAAGATGGCCGATTTCAAGATGGCGGCCATGTTCGGTACATACCGTAAAAGATAGACCACCTCACCCATACCTTACTGGAATATTCAGATTTCCCAATTCCTTGCAGGTTTTCGAAAATACAGGGTGTACTGCGACTTTTGACTCACCCTGTAGATAACTATGCCATCACCCGATTTATTTTTACGGCAGAAAGCTTCTTCTGTAATCAGGGAATTGATAACGTTGAAGATCGCTATGTTTAAACCAGGATTCAGATATTATGATAATTGGCCATACATACTTAGAAGAAATCATAAAATTATTAAATTTTTCAAAGTTTTCACTCCTAAAACTGAGCATTTAAGGATAGTATAGACAATGTTTCACTACAGTAAGCAGATTCAGTATATAAACTATTTATTATTTCAAAAAATTTCTGTGGATCAAGCGAATCGTAAGTTATATTCTGGTACTATAGTAACTTCTTACCTATAAATAAATAAATAAATAAATAAATAAATAAATAAATAAATATTATCAAACTCAATAATATCAACCCAAGAGTATAACAGCAATGTACAAGTTACAATAATGTATGGAGATCCGCTAATGACCTAATACTATGTTTACTGTTTTTATGCATAACAAATATGGAAAGTGTTTTTATATTTTATTTCCGATTGGGAAAAAAACGATTCTCAGAAAAGTTGTTTCATTTTTCAAGACAAACAGCGTCAGCTACTCGGCCCATGTTCCTATTTAAAGTTTTTGGGCTGATGAAAGGCTCAAACATATCTACACGGATTTCACGGGACAAATTGTTGTGCGCGACTCAAGCGACAACTTATTATCTTTTACGAACTAGTCGGACGACTCATGAGAACGATACGCGTGACTTTGAGCTCGTCCGACTTTCTTCCGCACGAAACAAATGAACCACCAAATCACCTTGCTCGCTTCTGCCATGTCATCATTTGCTTTCGAGTTTCGATAACAACAAATTAAAAAAAATGGAGACCAGTTCAGTCGAAGCGAGAGCATGAAATAAGAACTTTCAACGAAGAGTTAATTATAGAAGTGCAGAAATATTAATAATAATAATATTCTCTGCTGCTTTAAAAGCAATTCTTGCCTCTTCAAAGCATTGGAACCCATTTTTTTCCACAGAAAACTGGATCGCTTTCTGTGTTACAAGCACGTTCGGTCGGATGAATTCCGCGCAAGTGTGTCTAATCTTGTCTTGCGCATTTTTGTCGGATGAAATCTGTGCGCGCAGTTTCCATGTAGATGTGTTTGAGCCTATAGACTTCGGCCAATTCCGGAAATTGAATAGCCTCTATTAAATTCTTCACAAAGTCTTTAATCATGGCGTATTTGGCCCCAAAGAGCTAGGACGTCGAACCTCTGAGAAAGGGTCCTGGCACAGGTGGTCTTATACATCCCGTGTGTTAATGAAATTAGAAATTTCGCCGTCTTTCAGGTTGGTGCGAAAATTATGTCGATTTAGCATGTTTGAGTTTAGATCCGCAGTATTACCAGGAAAAACTAATACCGTAAAAAGAAAAAAACGGATGAACAAATAACCAAAACTAAATTAATACTTTTTTATTCATTAGGTTATCTTTGCCGGCTCGGTGGCCGAGAGCGTTAAGGCGCAGGTCTCGCCGCTCTCGAAACCAGCGAGTCGCGGGTTCGAATCCCGCCGAGGGCATGGATATTTGTGTTTGTCCCTTTATCATTATCCTCATTTCATCAATGCAGAAAGGAGAGAGGCCCCTACTGCATAATAGACTTGCCTCATGAACACTCGTTCACTATGAATGAGTCACGACGTTCGGTAAACGAACTAACGACTAAGAAGAAGGTTATCTTTTGCGAAGTTTCAGCAAAAAAGCATCAAGTTACTGGCACTACATCTGAACAATAATGATTTGACAAGGTTTTTAGAAATTCATGGCAAATCAATTAAGCTATTGACCATCAAATTGTTAGCATAACCTTCTTGGAATTGAGATCACATTTGGCCTTTAAGTTTGGAGATGCTTAGCTGTCTACCAATTGTCTTGAACCTTAGAAATTGTCAAACAGAATTCACTAGTCGCACACATCACAATTCGATATAGGAAAAGGTCGGTTTTATTCTGCAAAATTGTAAGAACTGGGATCATTATAAATAAAATTATAACATCACAAGCTAAAAATTTTAATAAATAGACTGCGCCGTTGAATTATGAAGTTATGAATATAAATAGTAATTATTATAATCAACCTTCCTTACACATCTTTTCATCTAGCAAAAATATGGCCAATTAAGGCGAAAAATCAGAAAGAACAACCCAGGTATTTAACATGATAAAATATATTTTTATTCAACGATTAACAATAATAAAGTGAAAAGGGGTTTTAATAATTGTATGAGGAACTTAGATGTTAAGAACGAATATTCTAAACTATAGAATTGTTATCAATATGAAAAAATATTCTGATACTTCAATTATGTAAACAATGTATCGTTTCCAATATAATATATTAAATTTAATGTCTCTCTAGGTATACGTTAATTAAATTCAGACGTGTTTCTTATTAGGTTTATTAGGGTTTATTAGAAATTTCGGCGTCGACTACAATGGTCATTTTGCGCCTTTTACACAAGTTATATCTGCACGCAGCCCGGGACAAACACAAACACCCATGCCCATGGCGGGATTCGAACCCACAACCAGGTGGACTCGAGAACTAGAAAGCCTGCGCCCTAGCCCTCTCGGCCCTAGCAAACAGAAGACTCATCGTGTGGAAATACTTGCTGTCTTGAAGATATGGCTTGGTCTGACTATAATTTGAATGCCATTGGATGCCGGGTAATCCTTCCAGCAAACGTTACAGGAAGTGAGAGGTACATGAAACAAAACTACTATGACTCAATGGCAATTGTGCGGATGTTCGGTAAGCCCGACCTTTTCATCACTGTCACATGTAATCCAAAGTGGACAGAGATCATCGAAAATCTTTAGCCAGGTCAGACTGCCTCAGATCGCCCCGACTTGATAGCGCGAGTCTTCCGCATGAAGTTGAAGGCAATCATGACAGATATCATTGAACAGGGCTTGAAATTCAAATTTTTCATGGAGGGGAGCATCCCCTCCTATGTTTGTAAATGGAGGGGAGTTAAACTCTTTGGGAGGGAGGCAATAAGTTACGTGTTATGCAAGTGATTTTTCAACATATTTTAAGTTTTGCACATAAACGTGTTAAGAATAATAAAATACCAAAAACTCAGTCAAAAAATAAATGTAATATATTCTTATATTTCAATAAACAAAAAATATAATACTACTAAAATATATGAAAATAGATTTTAGTGTGTCTTGGTATTTAGCAATCTCTGGATATGATTTTGAAGCATCTAAACATAATTCTAATCTATGAGCTACCCGATAAATTCCTATTACTTTATCACTTTTCTCTTGACGATACCGCGACGATGACGATTGGAATTAGGAAATTCCATTGGTTCAAAAGTTAAATCTCTATGAAAATATTCGACAATACAAGTTAAACCCGTAATCTAATGATTTACGGACGGAAAAGTGTGATAGTGTCTAAACTTATATTGAGAAAACGTATATTGTAAGATACAGAGAAAAAAAATATTAATAAAAAACCATAAAAACTTTTAATATTATTAAATGTCATGGGTGGGAAACTCCCCTCCTGAAAGTTTTTTTGGGAGCGATTTTAAAATTTTGGGCGAGAATCCCGCCATCCCGACCTGAATTGCTTGACAATAATATCTTTGGAGAGAAACTAGCATTCATGTATGTGATCGACTACCAGAAGCGAGATCTACCACATATGCATCTAACAATGAAGATGCAAAAAGAGTTTAGTCCAAACTCAACTGCAGAATATGACAAGCTTGTCTCAGCTGAGATTCCTGACAAACTCACGCACCCAGAACTGTATGAGGCTGTGGCACAGCACATGATGCAAGGACCATGTGGACAGTTGAGCCCGAATGCACGTTGCATGAAGGAAGGCAAGTGTTCCAAGAGATTTCCAAAACACTTTTGCAATAGACGAAAATGGTTATCCACAAATAAGGCGCCGTGATGATGCACGCACTATTCAGCGTGGAAGAGCAGACCTGGATAATCGATGGGTAGTTGGGTACAACCCATATCTCAAGTACAACTGTCACATCAATGTGGAAATTTGTTCAACAGTATCTTCAATCAAATAGCTTTACAAGGGATCTGATCGAGCACGAGCAGCAATTGAACGCCACTGCGATGAAATCAAGGAATTTGTGGATGCCAGGTACATTTCGAATGTGGAAGCATGTTGGCGTATCTTTGAATACCCAACGCAGGAGAAGTCTAATTCTGTAGTACGTCTTCCAGTGCATCTGGAAAATGGCCAGTTTGTTTGTTTCCGTTCCAACGAAACTCGGGAGGAGGTTTTGCAGCGATCCCAGCACACCATGTTGACAAGGTTTTTCGAGCTCTGCTGTGAGGATGAATTGGCGGCTTCCTTATTATATCATGCGTTTCCTCTACACTTTGTGTGGGAGGGCAAGAAGTGGTGTCGTCGCCAAAGAGGAGTTGATAAGACCATTGGTCGTATGGTGTCATGCTCGCCAATGGATGCTGAGCGTTATCACTTGCGCCTGCTTCTCTGCTACTTCAAGGGCCCTCAGAGTTTTCGTAACATCCGTACAGTAAATGGAGTGTTCTATGAGTCATACAAGGAAGCAGCTAGAATGCTGGGTTATGTTAAAGATGACACAGAATGGAATCGCTGCATGATAGAGGCCTCAGAATTTCAAATGCCTTGACAACTTCGGCAGCTTTTTGCAACCATATTGGTATACTGTCAGCCAAAGATGAGAGAGCATTATGGGATGCAAACATGGCTGCAATTCTGAAGTTTATTGTCGAAGACTCAACGCTGACATCAGTAATCGGATGGTGCTCTTCGAGACAGTACGTGATGTGAACATGTGTCTGCTCAGCAACAACAAATCACTTGCAAACTATCCATCACTCCCACAGTTGAATGAGTTTCATGGACATCAATGTGGAACAAGGGGTCAACAGATTATTGATGCATGAAGAGTCGTATGACCGTGAGGAGCTCCGACATATTGCAGAGAAGAGACCTCTCATGAATGATGACCAACTTGCAGTGTTTCAAGAAATTGTCAAAGCTGTAGAAGATAATAATAGGTCTGTGCAATGCTTCTTCTTGGATGCACCTGGAGGGACAGGGAAGTCTTTTGTACTGGAGCAGATTCTTACAGCCGCACAGAAGATTGCACTTGCCGCTGCATCCAGTGGAATTGCAGCACTACTTCTGATGGGTGGACGAACGGTGCACTCACGGTTCAAGCTTCCTTTGAAACTTACAGAGAGTTCCACATGTGCCATCAAAAAGCAGTCCCATTTAGCATATTTGATTCAACATACAGATCTAATAGTATGGGACGAAGCTATGCCACACCGAAGCTATCGACAGAAGTCTGCAAGACATAATGGACAATGAACAACCATTTGGAGGCAAAGTGATGTTGTTGACAGGGGACTTTCAGCAAGTTCTTCCAGTTTTTTCTCGAGCAACTGATGGACAAATTGTTGGTTCGTGCTTGAAACATTCAGAACTTTGGTGCCACTTCAAGCAACTCAAACTAACCATCAACATGCGTCTGTGTATGGCTGAAGCAACTGATGCCACAAGTGCAAAAAAGACACAAGAGTTTGCAAGTCTTCTTTTCGAAATTGGTGAAGGACGACATTCAGTGAATGAATCTCTGGGTCCAAACTACTGACGCCTACAAAGGGTCAAACAAATCAACAAGCAGTCATTTAGCATGTATACGGTGACATGGAGCAGAGACTTTCAGAAGATGATTGTTTCTGTGACCGAACCATTCTTGCTCCATTGAATGTAGATGTAAATGAGATCGACGATGAGATCATGCGGAAGCTTCCGGGTGAACAATATGTCTATCGTTCCATTGATGGTGTCCATGAGACACTATCAACAAGAACTGCTCAATGGAATGAATCCGATAGGCATGCCTCCGCATCTATTGACATTGTGTGTTTCTGCACCAACCATCCTAATTCTAAACATACAGAGCAGGGTTTGTGCAATGGAACTTGCCTAAAACTATGTCGGGTAACTAGAAGTTGTATTGACACTAAGATACTCGCCGGAGCAAGAAAGGGAGAACGCGTATTCATTCCCCGTATCACACTCATCAGTGAAGACGAGCGCATGCCTTTCATGCTGAAACGTCGACAGTTCCCAATCCAAGTTGCATTTGCCATGACGATGAATAAAGCACAAGGGCAATCGATCAAGCGTTTGGGAATCTATCTGCGCCATGAAGTATTTAGTCATGGCCACATGACTGTAGCTCTCTCACGATGTACCTCCAAACAGCATGTAAAAGTTGTGATCTCTGATCCTCAACTGGAAGACAACAAAGGAACTTTTATCAAAAACATTGTATTTAAGGACGTCATTGATGCCTAACATCATAATTAATCCTTGCGGCTTGGTTACGACCCCGGCTGGACGGGGCCCGGTAAGCTTGTTGAAAGACAGTAAAACTACGTACCAGCTAATTCTTTTGTATCAGCTGTAAAAAAAAGGTCTTAGCTCGGCTGTATCAACTTTTCAGAATTTTTGGGACCCCTTCAAGTCGAATTCACGTGCTAAAACAGTGACTGTAAAGAATAGCAAGATAATGGCATGTCGTTTAACAATCGATTCATCAAGAATGAAACATTGTTATTTTGTTTGTTTTAAGCATTGTTGACGTGAGCTCGCGCATGCGACGATCTTTGTTGACACCCGATTGTTCAAGTGCTGATAATCTATATTATTAAGTAGCGGAAGAATGAAGGTACTTATTGGTTTCACAATATCCGTCCGTCCCCTTCATAATTTGTACATTTTTTTGAGGTAGAAGGTTGATATTCGAAATGTAGCTTATAGAGGCATGTCCACTTTCATTATTTAATTTAGTTTTGATTTAATTGCACAGGTGTCTGAAATACGATGGTGGGAGTCAGAAGGGACAAAAGATGTATATGCTATTTAGGTAAGTAAAGGAGTGAAATTCGGAATCCAGATTCCTCTAGGCAGAATCTACATCACTATAAAGTTTAGGCCCAATTGTTCCAAGTGGTTGCGAGGGTGGCAGTCACTTGGTCTTTAGAACTATGGCAACATATGACATGTGATTTGTCATTCGATGGGAAATGATGAGAAAGGAAAGAAGATACGAGCTTTTTATATTTTCTACATACTATGTTCGAGATAATCAATTTTATGTTTAAAAACTTGGAGGGGGTGTGTGAAAACTGCAGATAACGGGGTAAAAATAAGTGACCGCAGTGTCTATTAATTGCCTTACCCTACTCGGGGGGATTAATTGCTTGTTATTGAATAAATGGATTTCTGTTTCACACCTAAAGCTCCTCCTTGAAATGTTCAGAAGACTGTATTAGTGGTCGAACCGTGTATATATGCCTAATAGTGCATATTAGTGCATATTAGTGCTATTCTTTTCCTTAACCCTTAACTAGTCGCGTTGGTGTATTTTGTACACAGGTCGCGGTTTTTTTTGGTATTTCGGCCGATCACGTGATCGCACCGAAAAATCCTGCCATCTATCCTCGGCCGGTTATATAATGTAGGCAGTGATGCAGTAGTTTCCCAATAAAGCGCCATCTAACCTTGACGAGTATTGACAGTTTCAATGAAGTCCCATTTTGGTGAACGCAGTACACCACGCGAGTAGTAATGTAAGTATCTTGATCTTATTTATGTTTTTCGAAAAATTTTCCTTTTTTTTTGCAATGGTATTTTGAATTAAATGTATATAAGTACAATTATCGAGGCTTTCATTTATGTTTTTCCGAATAATTTTCCTTTTTTGCAGTGGCATTATAAACAAAATGGCTCAGAGAATTCATCAGGATAAAATTCGAGAAATGCTGCTGTCAGGAGAAATATCTGATGAAGTTGGAAGCAGAGAAAAGAGATCAGAGAAAACAAACAGATAAACTAGCTGCCATAAGATATATGCTTGAAGAATTTGTAGGGAATTGCAAATCCACCTATTTCCTTAGTGAGTTCATGACAATTGATACCTTTTCGAGGGCGATGCAGCTTTATCCAGTACATTCCAAATAACCAGCAAAATACGGAATTAAAATATTTGCACTTTGTGATGCAAAAACATATTTCACTGGAAATATAGAAGTGTATTGCAGTAAACAACCAAATGGACCATATAACTTGTCCAATAGTTCTTCTGACATTATGGGAAGATTGATCAGCCACTTGAAAGGTACTAGCCGTAACGTGACAACAGATAACTGGTATACTAGTTTATAAAAAAATAAAAAGGCAAATTACTGTGGATAAATAACATCAATGGTAACACAATGAGCCAAAACCGCTTTTCCACAACAAAATACGTATCCAGGCGTAATAAATATTTTGTTGTGGAAAAGCGGTTTTGGCTCATTGTGTTACCATTGATGGTATACTAGTTATCCACTAGCTGTTTCACTTCTGAAAGTATAATATTACTCTTTAAACAGTCGGTAATAGCCCGTATGTTCACCCGTATGCGGCGTATTGGACATTTCTACTGTGGTGTACAAAATACATCGCGCGAGTACTTATGTTTCGCACGCATCTACTTAAGGGTTAATATAAAACCACTGCTATCAAGATATTCTCTCCATTAAAGTCTTGTAAGGGGGTACCAATATTTTCACCCATTTCTTCAACGCTAGGTGCAGTTGATTTGAGAGGCATCCGGAAACATGTGATATTAATTGAAGTGATATTCTCCTTGAAGAGCACAGATTGGGGTGTCAATGATACCGCTCAGGATAACTTCTAATAAGTAGTTACTAGATCTTATTAAAAGAGCGAATCATTTGGCCAAGGCAAGTTACGAGAGAGAATGGAAAAGTAACGGGAATTTGCGTTTCATGAATTAACTACAAATCGAACCGATTGTATTTTGGAACCTGTATTTATTGGCTCATTTTTCAATAAATAAATGCAGCGGTCTCAATATGTGACCAAATTCTGTATATCCGTATTAAAAAATTCTTTCGGCTGATTGTGAAACCACCTTTGAACAGTCGTTCTCATGTCGCACCCTACGATTCTGTGCTGATATCTTCCCTTTGGGAAGTAAACCACACGGGGTAACGTCATACCTTTCCCGAAACACTGTTGCCATTACAAAAATAACTTTGTAGCTTATCAGCACTTTTCGCGAAATTAAATTTTTCTCATCGGTGATGATGTGAGTTTTCACACCATGCTTTCTTGTTTGAATTCAGGCTGGTAATAAGAAATCCTGCAACACCCCCACTTACAGCCGGCCCAAGCAAAAAGTGACTACCATCTGTACGGTCCACTAAAGAAGTTCCTTAGAGATCAAAGTTTACAGATTAAGGGAAAACGACTGTCCGAAGATGGCTGCGCAATCAGCTGAACGATTTTCATGGATATACAGAAATTGGTATCGATCGGTCGGACTTTATGGTAAGACCCTAAATAATTCTGTCAGTTCGCTACAATTGATCATATAGTATAGCAGATATTTCCATGTAACATTTTCAGATATTTACACATAATTTTATTTTTAGAATATACGTGCTGTGGGCAAATTCATACCAGTACAAGTGGTAAACACAAGATATGGCTACTGCCCTGAATATTTTATGAAGAATTTGAGTAAGCATTTTAGGGCACCTGTATATTCAATCGGTTTGCACATTTTACCCGTC
>JAHWFO010073996.1:137190-158246 GCA_023313115.1 Rhysida immarginata
TTTGGTAATAGTCAGTTTAATTTATTTAGTTCCTAAGTGCACAGTTATGCAGACTAGAATAAATCTTTTCAGATTAGTAGGAGTTTATGAAAACGGAAGAGTCATTCTGAAATAATCAACAGGTGACAATTTTCCTTAATCGTTTTCGTTTATATTGTTGATGCTATCATAATGGCAGAAATCGAGTTTTAACTCATGGAGTAGAAGTTATTGTTTATTGTATACGGTGACTCTCAGTGTCAGGAGACCTGAAGTCCCCGTTTCCTTTCTGTAAAGGATAAAATGGCGTCGGAGGAGAAGTCAGGCGATTATGATTCTCCCTCCCCCACAAGAATTCTTTCATGATCGTTGGAAAGACAATTTCTTACAGCAGACAAATTGCAGTGAAATGGTTACAATTGAAATGATCTGTATTGACAGTTGAGATAGAAAATGGCGACTCTTTACTAATATTATTTATAAAGTTAAATATCACGTTTAAAAGTTGTTTGTTTCTTTAGCGAACGTTCTACCGGCTAGCAATTCAATCAACAGGTTTCAATTTGAAGCGGAGTGAAAGCGATGATCAAAGGAGCTTTGAATTACGCTCGACATCCGCTCGTAAGCAAATACGCTACGGGATGCTCCGTGTTGAAAGAGGAGTAGGAAAGGATAGATGAAAAAAAATATATTAATTCTTCTATGGCGTATTAATATTATAAGGTAATAATAATTAAATAAGTCACGTATCTTAATAAAAAATGTTAAGAATTATTGAACTGTAATAAGGATCAATCACGTGATCTTATGGTTAAGAAACTGCGATCTCAATTCTAATGGATAAACTTCATTGATGGTGGAGCCACTTTGGAATTTAAAAGGATTTTATAATAAATCTACTCATTAACTGATTTTAGTTAATGCACAAGAGTTGAATACCTTATTCAACATTTTTTAATTTTAATGCGACCAGCTTAGTAGCTTTTAAGAAATCTAAATGATTTATTTTTAGAAATAAATTATTTTGGGAACCCCCCCCCCCCCGTTTGATAAGAACAGCCTTAGATAGTGCGATTGATACTCTTAACGTAGCCATTAAATGAATTTTAAGACGATTTTAATTAATCAGTAATTAATTAATATGTTGACTCGAGAATTGAAATATGAAGTAAGAAATGATATTCTGAAATAGGAATTTGTCTTACCGGAATATATTGAAGAAACTGGATGGACGCTGTGATGTTGCTTTTGTCAGTCACCATGCGTTCTCTTTGAACAAAGGAGTGGATTTCTTGACACAAGAATGCAGGAAATATTTAAATGTAATCCAGTTGATGTGGTACATAATAATTCTCGTGAATTATGCATTTTAATATCCATAAAAGAGCGCGATTGGAGTTTGATAGTGTTACGGCTTCAACTGATATGAACCCGAGTGAAGAGGTTTCTTTCTTAGAAACTGATAGAGAGATAGATAAGGAATGGCAAATTAAATCCTTATCACCACCCGTGAAAAGAGGTCAAACACCCTCCAGGGGTTGGGATCATTATGTAAAATGGGGAGAAGGTTTTCCTTCTCATCTCTTTGTGTAATATAAATAGAGTTAAGAAATATTTTTAAGAAAGATCCAATTGATAAGAAAAAGGGGAAAGTGGTATTAATAACAAATGATTTTAAGATTTTACATTAATGGTGGATCATTACTTTTGATTGCAAGTAATTGAATAAATGATTCTGAAATAAACCAATGTTTATATTTAAATAATAATTGTTGATTAGAAAGAAATGAAATGATTAAAGCTTTTGCGTCGATTAGTGATATTGAATTAATGAGAAGAAATTGGTTATCTATTTTACACACTGTATTTGGTATATTGGTTATGGAATTTGAACGGTTTTATTCTTTAAGTCATTTCACAGGTTAATGTTTTGTGACCAAAAAATTAAAAATAATGTGATATGGAATGAGTAAAGTATGATGCATTGTTGCCTAATTAATGAACTTTGAGGACACAACTAACTTTTACGAGAGCGAGGGAAGAAGGCGTCTTCCACTTTTCTCGATTTTTTTTTCTTTTTCCATGATGACACGGGAAACCAAGGAAGCGTAGCGGAGCGATTCATGACGTCATCGAACGATATCAGCCATCGGAGACGAGGAGTCACCCCCTCCTCTTCGCCGTGATTTTCTATCATCGAGTGGATCAGTTTCATTACATTTAATCACACCAACGAGATGGACAAACACTTAGTGCCAACGATAATTCTTTATTTCTTTCCGAATGGATAAAGATGAACACAAGAAAAACTACACGATCTTCGAAAAATCATCAACTATTACAGCGGAACCATGAACACTATAGAACTGTGAGTGAACATAAAATTACGAACTTTCAATTTTACAAGCCTACATTTTGGATTCCAGTGCATCGATAACTTTAGAAACCATGCGAAGATGAACTATTAAGACATGTAAGTCAATCATGATGAACTTTAATATGAACTTTTGTGTGATTCTTTGCGTATTCAAACCGAATATTTAAGAACTTTTGACAATCTAACAGCGATTATTTTCGAATAATTCCCTGATGAATTATGTAATCAATAAAGGCGTATTGCCCAGATTTTCGGAGAATTCTTGTGAAAAAAGAATTTAAAATTCTCCCTTTGTAACAATTTATTGTGACTTACCGGAATTATGACTGTAACTTTCATTATCAATTATTCTTTATTGTTGATGTTTCAATAAAACTTTGTTAGCTGTGTGCAGGAGGAGAAGAGATCTTTGTGATGTGAACAGGTGAGTTGAGGTATGTGTAGCCACGCCCCAACGTGGAAGACTGCAGGAAGACCTCATTAGCGACTTCGGACCAGTATGGCTCAGAAGATTAAAAGTATGTTTTGTTTACGTTTGTTGAAAATTTGTCATCAGTGGATGAACAAATTTTAAATTACCGGGAGCCCTGTGGCGGCCCGCCCCTCTGATTATGTTGTTCCATATTTTTAAGGACAATCATAATTCTTAATAAAGAATATTAACAGTTTGGGGATGATTTTATAACTTTTGTTATAAAAACGGTTTATAATTTAAACCATTTGAATTGTTAAACAATACGCTCATGAAGTGGAGATGTTTCATTTTCAGAATTGTTTGACAACGGCATTCATTTACCGTTAGCCCTATCGAGTGGAGACAAGATCGTCTTTTCACCTTGAACCCCCCTTCCTCCTCTGCGATAGCGAGCTCTGTGCCGTATCTCTCAATTCCGGAGCACCTATTAAATTGTTTAACCAATCAACGATGATTATTCTATCGTCGGTGAGCGGTATCTCTTTACAATTTGGAGAGAGACTCAGAATCTGTATGATGGAGATGTTCGGAAGGAGTCTGATGTAGATGTTCAGAAGAGGAGTTGATGGCGAGATCTTCAGAGAATCGGACGATGTGGAGTTCGTACCGAAAGATGGAGGAAGGCGAGACAAACCATGAAAGTCGTGTGTTGTTTTTAGAGTGAAACACTTTCACTAAATAATCGACCTTTAGATAGAAACAGTTTAATACCCTGACAAAAGAACCAATAAAAATGAATTATATTATTATGATTATTGTTATAACTTAAGCCAATGTCAGTTAAAAGCACTTTCGCGGAGCCCGACGGAAGAAGAAGTCAGACCACCCCCCACCACTCACCGCAGCGAGCGACGAGCGACATCGGAGTCACCAAGAAGAACGGGTAATGGTGCACATTCCTTTTCTCATTCTTTTTGTATCACAGAGGTCACGGAACATATAACTTTGTGAATATGATAAATGGTAAAAAATCTTGTTTCAATTTAACTTTCATTTAAAAGGAAAGAAAAATGAATTAATTATCCATTTAGAACCTTTAAAAAGTTATAAAGGCAGTGCCTGAGATAATAATTGATTTGGGAGATAATAAGAATAACCTTAAACTAGAAGAATAAATAATTAATCTTTAATATTAAACTTTGAGTAGAGAAAATAACATCAAGTAATATCTGTTGTGAGAATTTATTATAAAGAGTATATAAAGGATTTATAAACCATTCTGATTAAAATTTGTACTGAGTTATACATATACTACATTTGCTGTATATAATATTTTACTAGTGAATAAATGTGTGTTTATATTTTTAAATGTTGTTTCCATGGTTACTCCAAACATCTTCTCTTTTAACTTTATGATAAACCCCGGTGCACTTTCCACGACCGGGTCGAACCTAATAAACCTCGGCTACCCGTTTAATTCATAGACGGAAGGACGGACCAGACTCTGGTTAAACCTGGTGTATTTTTTAATGGCGCAGACGACTGCATTAATTAATTAGGGACCCGTACAAAAATATGGCTTGTTGAGGTGTTAGCAGAGAACAGTGGGTGCTAGAGACCTGTACGAAGAGGAAAAATCAAGACCAATAATGAACAGTGCACACCAACCCTTCAGTATTACAATGTGTAAAGCTAAGTTGGGCAATGAATTTTGCAAACTGGATAGTAATGATTTCATCAGACACCCCTCTAAACACCAGTCACAAAAATATAGCTCGATGCTGCTTTTATTCGAATAGCAGGTAACATAGCGAAAAGATACATTTTTCTGTACACTAATAACCATTTGGCCCTCCATGTTCACTCTGCAATGAGCCGGTTTCAAATTGAGTGGTACAAGTTCTGCATGTATGTTTGTTAGATTGCCCCAGCACTCATGGGTTGTTTCAGTAAGCACTTCCACTGTATCAAATTTTTTCCCACTGTCATACACCAAGCGAACCAGCTCTGCCCATAGGTTTAACGTAATCTGAGGATCATATTCGTCCAGTCACGACCACCAGTGGAAGCTTCCAAAGATATCCAATTGCTCCCCACACCATCACCGTGCCACCGCCAGCTTGACGTCGCTTCTTGACACGTTGGGGTGCACGGGAGTCGATTCTAGGTCCAAATTTGCATTTGCAAAGTTCAGTCTCTGCTTGCGATGTTGCAGTTTCAATGCTGGTACTCATTTGATCTTTCTTCACCCAATAAATTCACTGTTATGGAAGATTCGCTGCACAGGACGAAGATGCCGGAGGTGGATATGATTGTCTCGGCATATTTTCTTGCAAGAGGTGCGATTTCCCGGATTCAGTAATTGGATGATCCGTCTCTCAGCTCTAACATCAAACAGGCGAGGTCGACCCGGTGAAAGCTTCTTACTATATTGGTCTCGATTTTTCAAGAAATCACATACCACATCACGGCTTCTGTTTAAACGTTTACCAATTTCAGTGAAATTGCGCCCCACTTCACGAGCCATCTCGATTATGCTTTGTTCATTTGAAGACAATCGCTTCTGACGAACCATTATTCACAAAATGCATAGAAATCGCACGGAATGCAGCAACACAAATGTATAACACACCAATACTGAAGGAAGAATTCAGAATTGTTCCAACAGCCTCCGTTAAAAACCTTATCCACCTATGTTTTGAACCTTTCCGGGAGCTATATTTTTGTCACTGGTGTTTAGAGGGGTGTTTGATGAAATCATTATTATCTAATTTGCATAACTTCACTGCCCACTTTAGCTTTACATATTGTAATACTGAAGGGTTGCTGTGCAATGGTTAATATTTTTCTTGATTTTTCCTCTTCATACAGGTCTCTACCACCCACTGTTCTCTGCTAGAACCTCAACGAGCCATAGTTTTGTCGTTGGCTGTAGTTAAAAAAGGTATCATTTTTTTAGTTCGATGCGAAAAAAGACTTGTTCATAAATAAGAAAGAGCTAATAATTCAATAGTCTAAATTTGTGAGATTGCAGAACTCTTAGAGTGCTCTCAGTCAACAGTTTCTAATAGAGGGAATTGGAGCCAGAAACTGTAGACAAAAGCTAACAAGGACTCAAGGAAACTACTAATCCACAACAAAAGTTTATTCATACGAATGCGCATTTCGGCAGCCAAACTCTCTGAACAGAACTCTCTGTCCTGATCAAGTCTTGGATACGCTGACGAAGGCACCTTGGCTGCCGAAATGCGCATTCGTATGAATAAACTTTTGTTGTGGATTAGTAGTTTCCTTGAGTCTTTGTTAACAGTTTCCAAAGTGCTCAAGAAACAGAAGGAAGGTGTTGGCAGCTTGAATAATCGAACTAAATGCGTTCGAAAAAGAAGACATCATGCCAAGATGAAAGGATGCTGAAGAGTACAGTGAATCACCCGTTTCAGCCATCTAGATCCATCCATCGTCAGTAGATAGAAACAGGAGTGGATGTCTCACGCCGCACCACGGTCCGACGTTTGCACGCGTTAGAATTTTCAAGCTGTGTATCAAAAACTAGACCGTTGCTCACAACTAGATAACGAGAAAAGGTTGAAGTTGTGCAAAGAACACACAGACTGGACAGTGTGCGACTGGAATCGAGTAGTTTTTAGCGACGAGTCGAAATTCTGCATTACATATGGTGATCGAGGATGCAGAATTTGGAGACAGCCTAATGACGCGTACCGACATCCGAATTTAAAGAAGTCGGTGAAACATCCAGGCAGTGTGATGATTTGCGGAGCTATGTGTGCAGCTGGAATCGGTTCATTGGCCTCTGTAAAGTCAACGATTAATGCTGCTGTTTACCAGGAGATATTAGATTACTATCTAGTTCCAACATTTGTAAAGTATTAGGACGTTTGTGAAACAGAAATTATCTATCAGCATGATCACAGCTTCCGAGTGGCCAGATGATTACAGCATCTGAGTTCTCTTCTGGCCTGCCAGTTCGCCTGACCTAAATCTTATTGAGTCATTTTTGATGAAGATGAAATACAAACTAATAGAAGTGAATGCGACCAGTTTGGACGAATTGAAGTAAAAAATCAAGGTCGTGTAGGAGAATACTACATTAGATGGGTGTGCTCAGTTGGTTTCATATATTCCTAGACGACTACAAGCCGTTACTGATGCCCAACAAAATATTAGAGGACCATGTACAATAAAATCCGTGTTTGAAACAAAAACTGGAAAAAAGAAACACTTTTGTTGCATTTATTTTATTACATTTTAGTTATTCCAATTTTTTGTCAAGGAGAAGAGAGTATTCCATTTTTCTGTCTTGAT
The DNA here is from genome assembly GCA_023313115.1 of Rhysida immarginata. Taxonomy (NCBI): domain Eukaryota; kingdom Metazoa; phylum Arthropoda; class Chilopoda; order Scolopendromorpha; family Scolopendridae; genus Rhysida; species Rhysida immarginata. Next base: position 144,285 of record JAHWFO010073996.1, read on the forward strand.
CAAAAGGCTGATTATGTAAATTCTGTGTATGATATTTTAATTGCTTATACATGTTCAAGTAGGATTATAAGCAGGTTTCTGTTTAATAAAAAAAAAATTCGATTCAATTACAGTAAAAATCGTGGAAATAATTTAAATTGAAGTGTAAAAACTGCTTCCTTGCGGCAAGTATTCCATTTTATTGGCAGGGAGGTGTATTGCATTTACCAAAAGAAAGATTTTTTACCATATACAGTGAGCAAAAAAAATATCCATCCACCCTTAAAAAATATAAAAATTTTGAATTGTATTAAACCAGCTAATGAAAGCTTGAAACTTTTATCATACCTAAGTAAAATATATAGTTTTTAAATATTTATACCATGAGCAATTATATTTTAAGGGAGGGAAGGACAAACCATCAAAATATGTAAAATACACTGCAAAAAAATTATCCATCCACCCTGGGTTTTTTTGCTGAAAACCAATTTAAATAAGCTAAATATTAAATCCTGTAGGACTATTGCTTCACAGAAACCAATTTTTCAATCATGGAAAGTGAGAGATTGAAAAACAAAAAGAAATCAAGTGAATATTCACTTGATATTCGAGCAAGAGTAATATGTAACTTTCAAGATGGAAAAAGCCAAAGAACAATTGCAAATGAATTAAATGTACCTCGGCCATCTGTGCAATACATTCTTCAGAAATATCAGAAGAGAGGTGAAATTAAAAATAAAGAAGGAAGAGGTAGAAAAAGGAAAACAACAGAAAGAGAAGACAGAGAAATTATCAAACGAATAACACACGACAGGAAAAAAATCTGCTCCTACAGTCTGTGAAGAACTGAAACAAGACCTGAACATCACTATCACACCTCAGACTGTCCGTAATCGACTGCATGAAGCTGATCTCCGAGGTCGCACACCTAGGAAAAAACCATACATCAGTGAGGTCAATAAGAAACGGCGACTTCAATGGGCTAAAGATCATCTGGATAAAGATGATAAATTCTGGAACCGCATTATTTGGTCATGTGAAAGAAAATTCAACTTCTTTGGGTCTGATGGATGCTCCAAAGTATGGAGAAAATCAGGAGAAGCCCTCAATTTGAAATGCATAAAGCCTACAGTAAAACATGGTGGAGGAAATGTCTTGGTATGGGGGTGCATGGCAGAAAATGGTGTTGGACAGTTGGCCTTCATTGATTCAAAAATGGATCAGCATGTCTACAAGTCTATCCTAGATGAAAATCTTTTCATCTCAGCTCAGAAATTGGGTTTAAGGCGATGGTTTGTGTTCCAGCAAGACCGGGATCCCAAGCACACGTCTAAATCTGTTACCGAATTTCTTCACCAAAAGAAAATTAGAGTGCGTGATTGGGCTGCTCAGTCACCTGATCTCAACCCAATTGAGCACCTATGGTCCATTATGGAGAGAAAAATGAAAAATCTCCGTCCTAAATCAAAGCAGGAGCTGAAGGAACTCTTGACTAAGACTTGGACAGAAATTGAACCTACAACAACAAAAAAATTAGTTGCATCTATGCACAAGCGCTGTTTGGCAGTAATAAGGGCCAAGGGAGGCCCAACAAAATATTAAATTTTGTGTAAAAAAATAATTTCAACCTGAAAATTCAATTGGATGGATAATTTTTTTGCATTAAAATTTGGATGACTTTTGTTTTGTTTACTTTTCTAAAGTTTGTTAATATATTTTTCATAGTTTATTTGCATATGTTCCTCACATGTTAGAGAACTAATTTTTGTTTGATTAAAACAATGATATGTTTGAACATTTTTGCCTTGCTTTGTTTCCCAAATAATAGAGTGGATGGATATTTTTTTTGCTCACTGTACTATGTCCAGATACGCATCGTAACACACTACATTGTCTGTTAAAATTCAAGTAGAATGAAAAAAGGGCCGCTGCTTGAATCAAGAAAGAATCAAATTAATGACAATCAATGAAACATGAAATTAGATCTAAATTTCTTAGACACAAAATTAGAATATCATGCCTAATATTTGGTGGAAACATCCTTAGCTTTAATTGTCGCTACAACTCATCGTAGCATTGAATGCACCAACCTCAGACACTGTCGAGAAGATAATTTATAACCGACGAAAAAAAAAAAGGAGGTTCTCAAGTCGACGCGTATATACGGTGTAGTCCAATTTTGATGATTCTTTTTTTATTAGATACAGTATAACTCGAAATTGGTCCCATTTGATTTTGAAAAAAAAATTCAACCCCTAAGGGTGTTAAAATGGGAGATGATTGATTTTCAGGTATTGAGTTTTTTTCTATAGAAGCGGTTATTCATTACTATTTTCGTCAATAAAAGAATATGGTACATGGCACGAACCAATAACAAATATTATCCAAATCGTTCAATAGCGCGTGCACAAAGGGTATCTTCACGACTCTATCTAGAAATTTTCAATGAAGAGATATATTAATATATTAAACAAACCGTAATGACAAGATAGACGCGGATATAAATTACTATTTTCGCCAATTAATAAATATGGTACCGGGAATGAACCATATTAAAAATGGTTATAATCGAAACAATGGCACGTGCTCTAATGGTACCCTTATGACACCCTCAAATATTTTCAATGATAAGATATGGCATGTAAAATATCAAACAAATTGGGATGATATGTCATGAATGAATAGTATAACGTAAAATTAATGATAGTCGTAATTGAATCCAAGGAACCTGGTTTAGCAGAACCATTATGGTTCACTGGAACTTTCATTGCTAAGATATAACATGTAATATATCAAACAATTTGCAATGATGTGTCATAAATGATTATAAAGTAAAATTAATGGATAATCCAAATTGGTTCAAAAGTACCTGGTTTAATGGATAATTATGGCCCATTAGAAACTTACAATAATAACAAAGGGTGGTTGAAAATATGGTTCCGCGAATGGTTTAGTTTAACCTTTCTCTACTTGGATATGCCATTCCTTAATAGTTTATTATGTACCGAAAGTTGCTTTATGCGTCAATTTCAGTGCGCGAAAACGTGTCTGTCTGTCTGTCTGACTCTAACTGCTCCGAGGCTATGAAAGGTTTTCAAAATCTATTTTCGTCAGTCGATGACTATGTTTCATGGCACAAATCAGTCACAAACATTATCTAAATCGGTTCAATTGCACGTGCACAAATGGTACCTCAATTTTTCCGCCAAGCAATTTTCAATGGCAAGATATATTAAGAATATATTAAACAAATCGTAATGACGAGATAGAAGCGGTTATTCGTTGCTATTTTCGTAAATCGATGAATATGTTACATGGCACGAACCAATAACAAATATTATCCAAGTCGTTCAATAGCACGTGCACAAATGGTATCTTCACGACTCCACCTAGCAATTTTCAATGAAGAGATATATTAATATATCAAACAAATCGTCATGACGAGATAGGCGCTTATATAAATTACCATTTTCGCCAATTAATAAATATGGTTCCGGGAATGAACCGTTCTGAAAATGGTTGTAATCGAAACAATGGCATATGCTCTAATTGTACCCAAATGACACCCTCAAATATTTTAAATGATACGATATGGCATGTAAAATATCAAACAAATTGGGATGATGTGTCATGAATAAATATAACGTAAAATCATTGATAGTCGAAATTGGTTCAAAGGCACCTGCTTTAGTGGAACCTTTATGGTTCTTTGGAACTTTCATGCTAAAATATGGCATGTAATATATAAAACGACTTGGAATGATGCGCCATGAAAGAATACTTACTTACTTACTTTTCAAACCCGCTTGTCCGTTAGGGTCGCAGGGCAGCAGCCCTGTGGAGAATCTCCAGTGATCGCGATCTTCCGCCATCAGGCGTATGTCCTCCTTGTTAATACCCAAGCGACTCGAACCCAGATTCTCCACCTGGTTCTAGGCCGACCCCTTGGTCTCTTACCCACCGGCTTGGAAAATAACAACTGCCTAGGAAGGTCAGTTTGTGGCATCCGTATCACGTGGCCATACCAGAGCAACTGAGATTTCTCAATGCGGAGAAGTATCGATTCAAAACCTCAAGATTCCCTTATTGTGCTGCTGTGCACTCCATCTAGTAGAGTATTACCTGCCACTCTCAGAAATCTCATTTCGGCCGCTTTACCCGCGATCCCTCTCTTTCGGTCATTACCAAAACCTCATTACCACTCTTTGTTACCCAGCTCGCGTTTCCTTACCGCGCATCGCCACAGTTCACGTCTGACACAGCTTGCTGCACCGATCCGAGCATCCAATTCTTTCTCCTGCCGTCCATCACCCGTGAATGCAATCCCGAGATACATGCATTTCTCCACCTGTCTCAATGAGGCTCCCCTAAAATGGAGAGCGCACTGAGCAGGCTGTCTTGAAAGGACCAGAACCTCAGTTTTAGTCACACTGATCTTCATCCCAGCTTCTTCACATTTGGCTGCAAACCGGTATAGTGCATGCTGAAGGTTCGTGCGAGAAGATCCAAGGAGGACAAGGTCGTCAGCAAAGAGCAATCTCTCTACCAGGCATTCGCCCACACAAACACGCTCTTCGCCTCGGCTGCCCCTATCTATCCAGTCCATAAAGATAATGAACAAGAGGGGCGACAGTACGCACCCTTGGAGGAGTCCACATCCACGTTGAACGGTCTTGACTTAATGCCAATTATTCGGACACACATCTCAGAGCTTTCGTACAGAGACATGATAGCAACCAGTAATTGCCTATCCACTCCATACTCTTGCAACACTTGCCAGAGCTTCTTCCGAGGAACTCTGTCATATGCTTTTTCAAGGTCCACAAACCCCTGAGCAGATGCCCCCTCACCGTGGGTGCTTCAGGGATTCTATGAGCTATGCTGGTTGTAGCACTGCTACTTAAGGGTCACCCTTTTCGTGTGAGAAGAGGGGCAGAACAATCAACTCACCACCACCTTGTTGTCTGCACCTTGCGGTTCTCTGAATCCATGCCAATCAAGCGAAATGCTAGGTTCAGACAGACTTGGCGCATCAAATGGGAGGCATTGGAAGATAGAGCTGTGAGGAAGACCTTTGCAGATAACATATCTTCAAGTTTCAAAGAACTACCCAGTGATCGTGGTAATGTTGAAGAAGAGCGGCAGTTGTTTAAAACTGTTGTGATTACTTCGGCTGCATTGCGCTGTGGTCGTAAGCGGGTGTGTGTGTGGTGCAGGACGGTGAAGTCCAAAAAGCTGTCAAGGCAAAGAAGGAAGCCTATTTGCTATGGCTTTCAAATAAGTCACCTTCGAGTCAAGTGAGGTACACTAAGGCGCGAAAAGCAGCAGCAAAGACAGTATCAACAGCTAAAGCCAAAGGCCTGGGAGATGTTCGGGGAGAAATTGGAGGCAGACCATAGTTCGGCAAACAAGGTATTTTGGCAGACCGTGCGCCGCCTCCGTGGAAAGAAGTCTCTATCATCTCAAACTATTAAGAGTGCAGATGGGAGGCTTTTGAAAACGGACGAGAGCGTTTTGCGTAGCTGGAAGGAATACTTTGCATCTCTTCTTAATCCGGTGACAGCAACAACTGAGGCACATGAGGTGCACCTTGGAGCGGAGAATAGTCACGGAAGTATCACTAAAGCAGAAGTCAGATGGGCAATTAAGTCCCTGAAGACTGGCAAGGCTGCAGGTGATGATGAAATCCGGTTCGAGATGTTAAAGGCCTTACATCAGGATGGTATCCTGTGTCAGGTTGCTTGGAAATCTGGACAGGCCCCTAAGCAGACAGGAACTGTGATTCCTATCTTCTAAAAGGGAGATCAGTAAGATTGCAACAACTGTCGAGGCATCTCTTTGCTCAGCATTCCTGGGAAAGTGTACGCTAAGTGTCTGGAGAAGAGAAGTCGGGAAATAGTCGATTCCATACTGTCGGGGGAACAGTGTGGTTTACGACTTGGCCGAAGCACGACGGATTACAAAAGAGGTCTACCTTTGCTCTAAAGCAAATCTTTGAGAAATCTTGGGAGTACGCAAAAGAGGTCTATGCTTGCTTTTTGGGTCTTGAATGAATATAATGTAAAATTAATGATAGTAGAAATTGTTTCCAAGAAACCTGGTTTAGTTGAACCATTGTGGTTCAATAGAACTTTCAATGCTAAAATATGGCATGTAATATTTCAAACAAAAAGAAACAATATGGCAAGAATGAATATATAAAAATAGTTATAAACTTCGTAGATTACCGAATTTGAATCAATGGAACCTGTTTTAAGGTTTTCAAAAGCAATTCAAAAACTTTGGAATTATGTTTCAAATTGTTTGTGCCGAGCTTCGTTTAGCCTTTCGATACTTGGTTATGTGATTTCTTTATTTGTTTATTAATATAGCTTCACTTCATTTAAAGTCTTTCCTCGCGCTAATCTATACTCTTCTCGCGTGTTAATCTATTTCTCTTTGCATAGGCTCTCAACCTTTTTTTTTCTCATTGTGAGATTCTACTAAATATCATTTTTTCATACGAGCAGTATTTTTGTAAGCCTGCATATGTTGGTATAAAAATACTGTTGTTTTGTAATTATTTATATTATACGAATAACAAGTAATTGTTAATACATAACTATTTCATAGAACAGTTAATAATTCATGTAAGTAAGTACATGTAATAGTAAACAAAAGTTAGTAGATAATATTAGTATTTGTACATTTTAGCCACAAAAAATTATAAAATAAAAACTTTTTAAAAAAAAATTAAACCGACGAAAAAAGAAACTGAAAAGGGAAAAATAAATTAAATCTTTTTAGTATTAATAATGATTAATATGTAAATTTCTAAACTAATGTAAGTACCTGGCTAATTTTGAGTCATTAACATTTATCATATCCGGTCAATTTAGATCATTGCATGAAAAGGCGGGGCCAACAATATAACGGGCCCCAGCCAACATCTGCTAGAGAGAAGGCCTGCAGATAGTAGGTGTATACATTTTTACATCATCATCAAGCGGCCAAATTTAGGGCTTATTATTGGTAGAAATACGATTAACAATAGCCGCTTGATGATGATATAACTATGTATCCATCTTTTGTCCACAGGCCTTTTCTCTAGGAGGTTTTGCCCCAGCGCGGAAAAGTCACCTGATCCAACACTTCCTAGAAAGAAAGCCAAACAACTGAAACGTCATACATTGTTACATCATCATATTTCGACCATTGTTAATCATATTTCTACCAATAATAAGCCTTAAATTTGGTCGAAATATGATGATGTAACAATGTATGATCTTTCAGTTGTGAGGTTTTCTTTCTAGGAGGTGTTGCCTGACCACACAAGTCCGAGTAACAATGTAATCTTCCTTGTTTCCATTCTGAAATTTAACAATCAGTAATTTTTCGTTTGTTGGAAATAATAGAGATTGAATAGAGGAGTTGCACGTGACGCTAGCGCCAACACTTGACAGCATCAGTAACTAACGTAGTAGGCGGCAATTGCAATCTTGAAGCGATTGCACATGTCAGAAAGCAAAACGAGGCACTCGAGTTAATTGTTGTGTTCCATTATGTGTTAATAAAGGTCAAAACAGAACTAGGATACAAGTTTTCATTCATTTCCATGAATCTTTAGATTTTCATACCATTTTTTTTACAGCATCTTCTTACAGACCAATCAATCTTTTTTTTTTTGCGGCGCGGTAGTGGCCTTAATGTTTTTGTGTGAGAATTACACCTTAAAATTAATTAATTTTTAATTTTTTTCATTTTAGTATATATTTATTTTTTATGAAATATATTTATTTAAATACTCTGCAGCACATTCACAATATGGAGAATCAGTAGAATTTTTTTTTTCAAGATAACGCACACATTGTATGTTAAACATCTTTGGGAAGGCTGAATTTGAGCTCTTATCCCCAAAAAAACCATCTCCTCTCATCACCCTGAAAATTTTTAAATACCCATCAAATACGTATTTAAATCTCTCTATGCTCTAATTTATCATGGTTTTGTCAGAATTGGTAAACTTGATTACCTTCCCATTTAATTCATTTTTTTTTTTAAAGTAAGTCATACGCATTCATTATCGTTACTGTTTTTTCTACCCCGATCACTGCCTACTATAGTACTTATATAATTAGTCAACAGATGGCGAAACCATAGCGCGCATGCGCAATTCGGGAATGTGCAACTCCTCTATTGCAGGCCGGAATAAGATGGTCAGGTGACTTTACCACGCTGGGGCAACACCACCTCTAATCAAAGCCTGAGCGCAACACCACCTCTAAATTTCATACATTGTTACATTATCATACCTAGTCATAATTGTGAGTGTGTTATTAGTAGAAATGCGATTAAAGATGACTACCTATGACATTTTAACAATGTATGACGTATCCGCGCTCAGGCTTTCTCTTTAGGTGGTGTTGGCTGGGGCCCGTTATATCGTTAGCCCCGATGAAAAGGTCATAAAAGTTGCTTGATTGTTAGTTTGGCGCCGACTCAAAATTAGTCAGGTACTTACATTAGTGCAGAAATTTACATATTAATCATTATTAATACTAAAAAGATTTAATTTATTTTCCCTTTTCAGTTTCTTTTTTCGTCGGTTTAATTTTTTTAACAAACTTTTTATGACAAATCCGTTTAAATAATGACGTTGATATTATTTTATGTTAATTACAGATGAAGTTTTTGTTTGATTTACACCTCAACATAATAAACCTTTTGTTTAATAATAAACAAATAAAAGGTTACGCTTTCGTAGTGGGTGCGTGTTTGTTGACTGCTCGTTTAAGATTGAGGTCTCGCTGGTTGCCTAGACCGCTCTAATACCTGCCAGCCATTTTGCGCTGTGGACAGGGGCTAAATCCTGTTGGAATGTAAACTTGTTGAATGATTTGCCGTGGCAACATTGATATGCAGCAACATTGATACTTCCATCAACATTAATCAATAAGCCCATATTTTTTTCCAGACATGGCACTCCACATCATAAAGCTTGTTGGGAACTTGACAGTGCCACTAATGTTTCGGAGCATGCTCTTCTCCTTTTTTTCGCCACAGCTTTGGCCCAGTATCTCCAAATGTCACACAGAAACGTGAATCATTTAAACAAATAATTTTGCACCATTCTTCTTCAGTTCAGTCTTTATACTTACAGTGACTAGAAGAAGATCGTGTGTATTTCTTTAGCTGCGGCGTGGTCCGTCGATGATGATGCCCATAGACAGCGAGCCCATCAGCATGTTTGCTATATTCTCGTAGAGAATAATGAGTACTGCGGCATATAATGCCTTTTCAGGACTAAAATAATATTGCAGACTAGTTGTGCCCGCGGTTCCCCTCACATAGAACTCAGAGCGGAGAAAGACAGAGCAAAAAAAAAAGTACAAAAACTGCAGCCAAAGTACAAGAACTAAACAACAACAACAATCAATACGCAAAGAAAAATTTATAGTCCGTAATTTGCCACCTTCAAAGAGTTTCAATTCCGGAGTTAGTATTGCCACCTTCGTCATTCAAAATATCTTCGTCTAATCTAATTGATAATTTTTCAGAGAAATTAACAACATCATTGTACGTTGTTTAATTTTTCTTTCATATTTTCAAATGGACTATTTTCACAAACCTGATGTCTTTTTACATAGGCTGACGTGCTTTCTTAAACTGCCAGAAATGGACCCTCTTTGTTCATGGTGGATGGAGGGCCAAGGGTTTTGAGTTGAAATTGAAATCGAATCCTTCAAAGTGACTTGCGAGGCTCGCAGTTACGGCTGCGAAACCGGATATTGGATGTTTGAAACCGGAGTCCGGAGAAATTGGTCAGACATGGGAGTCTCCAGCCCAACAACGCTAGTCTAGTCGTAATATTTTTTTTATGAAGAATAGTTTTAACTTCAAAAGGAAGCATAATGCATCTTCAAATGAAAGTGATTCAAAGGGCACTGAGACGGATTAAATGTAATAATATTTAATTTTGTTTATATGAAAGAAGAACATCTTATAGTCACTCTATTATAGACCCGCAGTCCTAAAAAAATCTCCATCTGCCGCAATACAGGTCTCCCGCTGGGGCATCAATTGGCTAAAACCGTCCGCAAAAAAGTCTGTTTTCTGCTGCTCTCTGAAGCATGCTCGAATAGCGTCCTTTACCTCCTCATCATTGGCGAATCGTTGACCTTTCAGTGGCTTCTTTAAAGGACTAAGCACATGAAAATCACATGGTGAGAGGTCCGGGCTAAAATGAGGATGTGGCAGAACTTGCCACCGCATTTTGGTTATTCCTTCCTGCACCAGTCTCGCAACATGTGGTCTAGCATTGTCCTGGAGGAGGATCACCTTATCACTGAGCTTACCAGGACGCTTGTTTTTCACAGCTTGACACAAGTTCTGCAGTGTCTTTGTGTATGCGTTAGCATTGATACGGGTTTTGGGTTCCATAAACTCCAAAAGCAGAGGACCGTCGGAATCAAAGAAACACGTAAGCATAACCTTCCCGGCCGAATATCAACTGGTGGAGTGTCCTCAGCTGTCAGAAACATTATGACCGCTCGTTGGTCACTTTTGGATGAAAATTTAGTAGGAGGGCCTATTGTAACATAAAAGAAATACGAGCATAAACTTCCCACAGCAGTGCTTATCAGAACAAGCAGACGTTACGACAATAATCACCCGTTTGCCTCGTGTGTACAAACGTTTGAAAACGCATGGAACCAGAGTTTGTACTTTCCCGTGTGTACGGGTCTTTTTCAGCCAAAATGTTGACCCAGACGGTAAGCTTTTATCATACGAATCGGTTGCAAGCTGTAACCATCAAATACTTCTTTTGTATCCTGCATTCGTATTTGTCTCTTTGTCTTAGCATTTCTTGTGTCCAGAGAAAGATTTGACCTCTTTCTTGCCATTTTTGCCATTTTTTGCATTTTCGTAGGCTCAACTGCTTATTAAAACACTCGAAAATCACTCGTTTTTTATGCAATTTAACGCTCATTGTAAGTATACATATATTACATAAAAAACGAGTGATTTTCAAATTTTTTAGTAAGCAGTCTATAGTGAGTGAACCTACGAAAAGGCCAAAAGTGGCGTCAGTTGTCCATATTTGCATACCTTATACATACTTCCTATCTGGCGACATCCATTGACAAGTTTAACTACTGCAGCGTGAATTTAAATACTCGCAGCGACATCTGATGGCAAGTTAAACTACCACGCCACGAAGCCGTTTTGGAATTTTCCCGTGGGAATGAGACGTTTTCACGCTTTAAAAAATACCCTATACTAGGACTCAGATTATAAGCTATAACCATACTTAGTTTCATCCAGTAGTTTTGCGTCATGCTTGTTCAACCAAGTACTCTTAACAGTTTTATGTTATTTTATGAATAAATTCATTATTAAATACTCTCTATAAATTCTTTGTTTAATAAAATAAGTAGTGAATAATTAAAAAAAATGTGGATGGCACATATGAATAAATGCTGGGTTTCATTTCTCTACAATTAAAAATAGTAGTAATTATTACAATTGCAAATATAAAATAAAATAAAATAAAATAAAATAAAATAAAATAAAAATAAATACAGTTTGAGCGAAAACATGCCTATTTTATATTTATATGGAATAGTATAAATAGAACTCTATGCACGGGAATACTAAATATTATTTTGAAGTTGCTTTATTAATTCCTACCCCAATCTCCGGAGTTTCAAGAGGTTTTGTTTACGTTTAATCATATCCCTCGATTTTTTGCCTTTAACATAAAAGTGCATTCTAGATAAAATGTAAAATTTCAAAATTCTTCCTGTCAGTTTTCTGGAATGAGCCAAGCATCCCGTCCAAGTAATGCGTGTACGATTTAGACACAGAAATATATCATCAATATTATTCATATGAATCTTGGATATACTGAAGATATTTTCTAGATTCTGAACAAAGGAAATTAAAGTAGATGTAGGATACAACAGGCTTCCTTTGTCCATATTTACGACATCTGTTCAAAAAATACGTAGACTGTTTGAATTGCGCGGGCCCTGTTGGTCCCAATCAAAATCGCTTGGTGTCGCCATCTTCTGACAGATCCGCTGATTACAAGGCAGTTTTTTGATTGCAAATATCAGTATTGGTTGATTAGCTACGCGGTTGTTTGTGAAGTGTGTTTTTTTCGTTTGGCGGATTTTTAGAATGAGTGACTTGAACGAGCAAAAAGTTGCTGTGAAATTTTGTGTTAAATTCGGACGAGTGGAAAAGGCCAGAAATGTGGACGAGAGGTGACTGGTTGTTTCATCACGACAACGCTCCAGCCCATTCAGCCATCAGAACTCGAGAGTTTTTGGCCAAACACTCGATCACTGTTCTTCCTCACCCACCCTGACCTCGCTCCTTGTGACTTCTTCTTGTTTCCCAAACTCAAAAGACCTTTGAAAGGAAGGAGATTTGAGACGATTTCCGACATAAAGGCAAATGCGACGAAGGCGCTGAAGGACATCACAAAAGAAGCGTTCCAGGACTGTTTCCAAAAGTGGAAACACCGTTGGGATAAGTGTGTGCGTCGGGGAGGAGAGTACTTTGAAGGGGACCCAGATGTGTAACTTCTGAATAGAGTATATTTTGTTTTATGACGTCAGTCTACGTATTTTTTGAACAGACCTCGTACAGTAAGAGAAGAATTGCAGTAGGCAGCTACATCTAAGTTAGTTTTGATAAAAAGCAATTTTTTACATTCTTCACATTTTGTGTGTGGCGGACCCAGGCCCCATTAATTTAATTTGATTAAATAAACACCCACTCCCGTAATAACAGAGCCAATCCGTTCTTTCTATCCGTTTTAAGGGATAGGGGAACTAAAGTTATGATGGCCCGAACCTGGGCCTTAGTCTGGACTCTTGTGAGTTCCATCGTGAGACGTGTTGACGGTGTCACGTGGTGCAAACACGTTTGGCGAGAGGAAAATGGTAGTCTCGACACGCAACGCATCTGAACGCACTACTCACTTTACTCGCCTGATGCGTTTGCTACACATGTGGTCGACAGCCAGTGAGATGTCTGAGTTTTATACGTGTTGGTGATTTCCATCATGGAGGACGGATATGTGGACGGATATGTTATGCTGTTAGCTATCGAAACATTAGAAAGGGATGAAAGACGTGCGCTAAGAAGGGAAAGAATTCTTAGGCCACGAACTAAAGCCTTGCGAAATAATCTTGCGATTTGATTGGTTATAGCATTTTAACCTCCACCTAAGATCCCTTTTTGCATATCCCATAATTCAATTAGCAACGCGTACGGCCGATGGCTACGAATTGTGACTCACTGATCGAGTTAACCTGTTCCAGACTACGATTTGTGAGTCGAGAAAATTTATACGTATTATTGCGATGAGTTCGAGGTGAAGTGCGATGAGTTCGAGGTGAAGTGCGGTGAGGTGAGTAAAAGTCCAGACTAAGGCCCCCGGTCGGGGTAGTGCACCGGGGTTTATACACCCTGTTGATCTTTGTAATGGAGAGACAAATGAATACACCTGATCTTAATAAAAATAAACTTTTATTTAAAGCCACACATTATTTACAAAATATTTAAAGGTAAATGGTTAATTATAAAAAGATGATAAAATGTAAACTCTGTAAACTCTTGATCTTAAGTTTAGTTCTTCGAGAAAATATTAATTGACTCCATTATTACAATTAAATTCTATTTCTTTATTTGATCAACTCAACAATACGTTAACAAGTTCAATAGTTGATTATATTTAAATTTAAGAAACATTAATATTTACTGAGTATTGAATTAATATTAAGTTATTCATTTTGGTGACCACCTGATACAAACAAGAGAGGAAACGTGTGTGTCATTACCCGATCTTCTCGGCGATTCTCCCTCGGGGCGGTGAGATGTGGGGGCGGCGTGGCTCCGTCGTCGTCGTCGTCTTCTCTCGTTGGGCTCCGCGATTACAAGTTACCTGACATTAGGTTTAAATCATAATAATCGTAACAATATGAACTTTTT